>BPLR01018420.1:0-79742 GCA_021605095.1 Caerostris extrusa | reverse complement strand
CATTGAATTTAGTGTAGTAGTTGAGAGGTAAGTATGTTTGCTTTCACAAATCAAGTTTGGTTTCAGAGGTTCCGGCGATGCCATGGATGTTTGCAGTGTTCGGAATCCACATCAAATAAATAGATCCCGGTCTGATTTGACCGTAGAGCGTCTGGAGCCCAATCAGACATCTCACCCACATTATTCCCAAACTGTAAATAAGCAACTCAGCTCCAGGTATAGTGATGTGGTGTGGTGTGGTGTGGTGTGGTAGTAGTAGTCCCCACCATCACGTAAAATTGATGCAAACTTTATGTTATATAAAAAAATTGCTTAATAATTAAAATTAATTAAAATTAAAATTAATTAATTAAGATTAATTGATGTCATTCTGCTTTCTAATTTTGTGGTATCAAACTGAGAAAAAATATTTTTCCAGTTCATCCAAGTGCGATTACAGTAAATAAAACTTCCCATTTCCCTTTGCTACATGTTGCATCACTCTTTCGTAGGCGAGTCTTTTTGTTCAGCAATTTAGGGTATTTTCTGGTGCCTAACAAAAACTCAGGACTGGTCATCATCGTATTGTTTTTCTTGTAATAGAGTCTCTACATTGAACACTGCTTTATGTGTCGGCGCAGACTATCCAACTGTGTTGAGGGATATACATATATCCTCAAGAAATATAAGTGCTACACTGAAAATGATGGAGGAAAACTGTATATAAATATCGAGATTCTTTTTTACGTGCTTGTCGAAATAGGCTTTTTTATGTTTTTGTCAAAACCTTTAGGATCAGAACGGTTGTTAAAATGATTACAAGTAGTGTAAGTCTTTGAGTGGAAGACACGTATGCGATGGCTCTGTTAAATGTAGTGTCCCAACAGTTCTAATTCGAACATTTTCTAGCCTTGTTCTCTGGATTGTTCCAACCACTCTGCTGGATTTCATGTTTCTGGTTTTTGAGGTATTTCTTCCAATAAATGCTTTTTTTTTTTTATGGTATTTTAAAAACTTTTCACAAAAATTTTTTTTAGTCATAACTTAAAAGCAAAACAGATGACTGTTGTCAGAAACCATTCTCAAAGCTAAAGATCATTTTCTTTTGAAATCATAAAAGACATATAATAAATAAATAGATAGTAGTAGTTCAGATAGTAAATAGTAGTAGTGTAAATGTAAATATAGCAGTAGTAGTGTAAATGTAGATATAGCAGTAGTAGTAGATAGATATAATAAACATTATGACGTCATTTTTTAATTAAATAAAACTTCTTCATAATTCCGACGAGAAAAACGTGTTTGACGTAAATAATAACCATAAGAATTTAAAGAAAGTGCTTTGTTTTTTGTCCATTCACAGGGTTAGCTAACATTTCATTTTCAGAGGTCATTTATTATGGTGATATACTATTTTATTTAATTAAAAAAATAACTTATTAGAATTTTTTCGTAAATCTGGATCCTAAGCCATTTTCGTGACGGAAATAATACGCTGTTAAAAGAAATTTCCTGGTGATCTGTTGAATAGTGTGGGAATCCATGGTGAACATAGACACATAGTTTCACTTTTATAAATGTATATATATATATAAATATATATATATATATATATATATTAGGACTAAAATGCTATATATGCAGACAAAAAAATCTTTTTTAAGTGTAATTTTCTGTGAGTTGTCTTTCCTTCTCCGTAAATGTATTCAATAATCTTTTCTATATATGAATAAAACATATTCTCGAGTCTTTTGACAGGTAAAATAATGTTCATCAACGTATAAAAGGGTAACATTCACATTCTCTGTCTCTTGATACAAAAGGCTCACGTAAAAATTACACAATGGTTCTCTTTAAATATAATAACTCACTTTTTCTAAAAATTAAACAAATTATTTAATGGCTCGTTTTATATTTGGGTTTTTGGTTAACATAAGTTAAAAAAGGTTGAAAAATAAACCGGAAAATGTGTTTGATTATAGTTGATTATTTAAGGAAACTAGACCAAATTCGTTTAGACGCAAAAGTAAACAAGTAAAATACTCACACAACCATCAAGAAATAGTAAAGCGTATATTTAAAATCTATATATTTTGACTATGGAGTTCACTATTCATCTTTCAAGTGATTTTTGTTAAGTAAGCGCAATGATGCATTCTTCAAAACCTACATTTTTATCTTGATTTTTAAAAAAATATTAATAAAATTAAATGATTTACATTTATTATTTCATAATAAATAAAGCATGGGTTTACAAGATACTAAAGTGCATTTTATATGGAATTTTGAGATCCTTTACCTCTGATATGGCAATTATTTAGTGGATTAAACATTATTCCAGGGTGAGCATCGCGAGATAAGCTAAACTTCTATTATAAGATGGATTCTCGGGTAACTGACTCTCTTTAGTGATAATGCATGAGAGAAATATCTATTTCCCATGCTGAGCTCTCGTTGCAGCTACTTCACAACCACAATAAAAAAACCATCACTGAGCAACCACGCAGCTACTTCACAACCACAATAAAACTTGCACTGAGCAACCATGCAGCTACTTTACGACCACAATAAACTCCCTCTATGCAATCAAGTGGGCTACTTCACAACCATAATGAAACCCCACTCTGAGCAAACTATGTAGCTACTTTACAACTTAAATGAAACCCACTCTGAGTAACCATGTAGCTACTTCACAATTTAAATGAAACTGCACTGAGCAAATCCATGCAGCTACTTTACAACCACAATAAAAACTCTCTCTGTGTAATCATGAGGCTACTTCACAAAACATAATGGAACCCACTCTGAGCAATATTGTAGCTACTTCACAACTTAAATGAATCACGTACTGAGCAAATATGCAGCTACTTCACAACCACGATGAAACCCGATTGATCAACAATGCAGCCACTTGAACCATTGATAAAAAAATGCTTGTATTCTAACATTAGAAATATATTTTTTAAAATGGAATCGTAAGCTTCTTTTGCATCGTAAATATCCTTTGTATTATATCGTAACGTGTATGCCCGATTTTACATTTTTGATATTTCCTATTTTTATTAGCAGCTTTTAATAAAAGCGCTTCATATGCTTGTTTCCACTTTTAAGTCTTATTTTTACGTAATGCAGTTTTATATACCGTATTCCTCACCTTATATATATATATATATATATATATATAGATATTGACTTCTTGTTATTGACAGGTGGTCATAATGTTTGTGGCTCTTGAGGTATTATATATATATATATATACTCAAGAGCCACAACATTATGACCACCTGTCAATAACGAGTTGGCCCGCAGCCTTTTCCCATCATACACAGAAGTAAGTGAAAGAATAATTCTTCAGACTCTCCAGCAGCAGTTAAATACCACTTCCACCTGATCACGTGCCTTTCACGTCATCCAGGCGAGAGTTCATTGCAAAATGTAGGGGTGGTCATAATGTTTCGGCTCTTGAGTGTAATATATATATATATATATATATACGTGTGTGTGGGTTTGAACTTTGAGAGCACAAATATCTGACTGAACTTTTAAAAAATTAGTGTTACTGTAATATTAACCCATTGAACCAGAAGTAAGTTCGTAAAAAATTGTTTTCCCGGAAAATTTTTTTATATATGAAATATTTTTTCTATTGACGCGCTGTAGATGTTTTGCAGTGAAACTAATCATTAAACTGCAAATTTCATTCTGTGTTAATTTATTTTCTTTTTTCACCTTTAAGTATCGGATTAGCTATAATATTTATAAACTTCTGTGGTGTAAGTTTTAGTTTTTTGTTCATCGAATAATCCACTTGGACTAAGCAGAAAACAAATCTAAAATTGTGCTTTGATTTGAAAAAAAGAAATTTGACGACAAACCATTGAACTTTGAGTCGCATGTTTCGGAAATATTGTGGCCGTTGAACATGTATTTCGTAAGTATTTCGTAACCTTACTTTTCTTTAATCCCTGTTTATTCAGTATTAATAAATAAATAACTAAGCAAACTTTCATTACTATCCTATATGGTGTACGTGTGTTTAAAAAGTTTTCTGCAGTATCTTTTTGAGGAATGAGGAAAACTGACGAATATTACAATTTCCTTAAAGCAATTTAACAATTTTTTAACTATTATTTTTTAACTATTTTTAACTATTTAATTTAACAATTTTTTAATGTTATTGGCCTTAACTAAAAATAACGGAATTTGTGTTGTATTAATAATTTTATTTCTTGTTTTTTTTATACGATTTATTAAAATAAATAAATAAATAATTAAGGAAACTTTCATTTTTATCCTATACGGTGTGTGTAAAAGGTTTTCTATAGAATTTTTGAGAAATAACGAAACCTGTTGAATGTTACAATTTTTTAATGCAATTTAACCTTAAATTATTATTGGACTTTATTAAAATAACAATTTATATTGAATTAATAATTTAAATTCTTATTTTTTTATTTTTTGTTTTACGATTTATTAAAATAAATAAATAATTACGGAAACTTTTATTACTATCCTATAGGGTGTATGCTTGTGTAAAAAGGTTTTTCTACAGAATTGTTTGACAAATAATGAAAGCAGATGAATATTACAATTTTTGAATACATTTATATTGTGTTAATAATTTAAACTATTTTTAAAATTTTTCTTATACGATTTATTATAATAAATAAATAATTAAGGATACTTTCATTTCTATCCTATATGGTGTGTGTGTAAAAAGTTTTTTTGTACAGAAGATTTTGAGAAATGAGGAAAACTGGCGAATATTACGTCTTTTTTTAATGCAATTTAACCTTAAATTATTATTGAATTTACTAAAATAACAGAATTTATGTTTGATTAATAACTTAGTTTAATTTTTTATTATACGAGACCTTTTAGTTATTCTAATTAAAATTTAATATTTTAAGAAGCCAAACTAATCCAAACTTAGATGTTAAAAACTTAAGAATATTCAAAATGACGAATTATTAATTCCACGTTCTAAGATTAATTTGTAGAAAAATTCAAATTTATCGTCTTCCTCAAGAATTCTTGCACGTTTAATGGAGGAAAATAATTGAATTTCAAACCCTTAAGAAAAATAGAAGGGCTCAATTTTAGCAAATCCCACTACAAGCCCCAAAGGAATATGCTAATTAACTAATACATATTAATAAGTCAGTTAGTTTTTGAATAAATTGAATTTTGATCAAAATTTATTCTTAAATTTATAAGGATATCATAAGATGGAGGAAGAAACGGAAATGTTAAGATGCAGATTAAAAAAAGAAAGATATTCGTAGAAATGTAACATGGACAGCTTGACATAAAATATTCTTCTTTAAAAAGAAATTATATTTTTGGGATAAAATTATGAACCTAACGCTGTTTAAAGAATGTCTTAACATTCATTATCATCATCAATAGCACGATAGCCCAGGGTGGGACAAGACTTTCCTTTGAAGATATTTCAATGCATTCCTCTGTGTGATAATGATCATCCTTTCATCATCATCATCATCAGTGGCGCAACAGCCCGATGGTGGGCCAAAGCCGTCTGCCTGCTGTCAGATTTCTAAACAGGAGATGTTTTTTTTAGGGATAGGGTTGTCAGCCCTACACCCAAAGCTCATACAGTCATAGTAGAACGGGACCTACAGTTTAAAGGGGATTCCAAACCACTACAAACATTAATAGCACCGAATGCCAGAACGCTAGTCACTCGGCCATCAGGCCCACGATCATTCTTTAGTACAGCAAAAATCTTTTCAACTGCGTCTATCCATCTCAACTACGGTCGTCCTCTTCCTCTTTGTCCCTGTAGCATAGCCAAAACGAGCCTTTTTACAGGGTACAAATCATTCATTCTAAATACATGAGCAGCACGGTTTAATCTATTGATCTTAACAATTTTATAATATCTGGGTCTTTATGGCAATTATAAATTGCTGCGTTGTAACGTCTTCTCCAACAATCACTTTCCCTAACACCTCCAAGAATAGCCCTTAAATTCTTCAACTTAAAAATACTGAATGGGCCTCATCAGATCTCGCCAAGTTTCAGAGCCATAGACGAAAATGGGTCTAATAAGGGGTTAATTCAGTTTTTCTGCATGTGAACTGTGATTCAAGCAGATTTCTAAACCCACAAAAGGCCTTATTGGCAGACACGATCCTGTTTTTTATTTCAGATATTATTATTATGACAATTAATTTCTAATCCTAAGTATTTAAAACTAAGTACAGATTCAAAAGTATAAGTGCATAAGGTAATGTTGGGTGTATCCTAACAAATATTTCTTGAGGATAGCATGCATTTAATTTTTCTTAGTTTAAGAATTCATTATGCTGTTGGCAATTTACGTACCAGTTATAGAATACTTACGAGGTTATTTATGTATAATATATATTATATATATATTTATAATGAGGGATTTCTGGAGCTCGGTTACCACAAGTTTCGGGTTCGAGTCCCGGAGGTGCCATGAATGTTTGTATTGCTTCGGAATCCACTTTAAACAGTAGGTCCCGGTCTAATATAACTGTAGAGTGTTAGGTGTACGGCTGACAACCCTATCCTGTAAAAAGAAAAACATCTCATGATTCGAAATCTGAAAGTAGGCAGACGGCCTTGGCTCACCATGGGGCTGTTGTGCCGATGATGATAATAAGGGATACACTATCAAGTGTCAAAGTTGTATTCATTGCGTAGGGGTAACGATACTTGATCATCTTACATCTTAAGATACTTTTAAACAGCAATTTACTCAAATTTGCTTGTTCAATTGGAGAAAAATAAGAACATTTCAACCATGCTGCACATCTCTTAATGTATAAGTATTTTTGCGTGCTATTACAAACGCGATAATATTATTGCTTTTAATTATAAATAATTTTACTCCTTATTAATTCAATGTTTTATTTTCACAGATTTTTTGTTCATATCGAGTTTGGGTCACATTAAATAAAATAGAACTATAATAAATATACTTCTATAATAAATAATAAATAATAATGTATATTCTATATTAAGGCCGAATATAGAATTCTATATGCAGCCTGATAATCAATTGAGTAGAGCTCTAGTAGCTGGTACCACAGGCACCAGGTTCGAATCCTGGGGGGGCATGGATGTTTGCGAATGGTTCGGAATCCATGTTAAACTGTAGGTCCCGGTCAAATTACCCCAAAGTGGTGCAAAAATTACCGTATAGCGACTAACTAAATATTATATAATTCTATAATAATAAGTCTATAATGAATAATAGTATAAAATTCAGTAATAATTTATAAATTTATAATAAATAGTTAATTTTTATTATATAATAAATATGTTTCATAATGTTCAAATGTTCTATAATAAATATGTTTCAGATATTAATGAATACATAATAAAAAAAAACACACAATTAAAATGAAATTTAAAAAGTACATATTTACATAATAATAATAAATATAATTCAGAAAACAATAATATATAGAGAGCATAGCCATAAATGCATATTTTTTTACATTAAATTAATTTAAAATAACTTTTTAAATACCTTAAAATTTAACTATTTATATAATTAAAAGTCTGAAAATAGTTATTATTATTAATTAATTGACTGTCATAAAGTATTTTTATATATATGAAGAAAATATTTTACCATTAAAAATATCATAAGAACTTAAAATAAGCATTAAGTTTTAATAATTTAGCAATTAAGAAATATAAATAAAACTTTTCTCATTATAAGTTAACGCGAATTTTTCTAATCGATTTTTATAAGTAATTGTTCGTAAAATAATATCTTTATAGATAAGCTTGTCCTTGGTTTAAGCACGTTGTGTAATTTTTTTAAGCAAAAAGTTTTTGTCGTATTAAAGACAAATATTTTCAGTGAAATTGACTTTACAATAGTTTTATAATTAATTTCATGAGGTGGGAAATTTCTAGTCGATTATAAGTCGAGTTTCTGAAATAAATGAGCCTAATTCTAAAATCGACAAGTTAAGCCTATCCAGAAGTTCCTGATGTTTATAAATCTTTAATTCTAACTTTTTAATAAAATTTCTAAATTTATATAAACTTAGATAATGCAAGTAATTATAAATCCAAATTATTATAAATCAAATAATGAACGATAGATATTAAAAATGCAACAATTGTATTTAAAATAAATTTTATAAATTGAGACGTACATTTTAATACCAGCAGACTGCGCTGCAGTGCAATAATATTTGTTTAACGGAAATGTCTTAATTTATATTGTAACTGTGCTACCCCTACGCACTGCAAGATAACCACTGTGGCGTTCTAGAGAAATGGTCAATCGACATCGAGACTCTCACCACAGAGGAAGTATAGCGCAACCTGCTCCCCAGTTGAGAAACGTTTAGTTCATAATTTCTCAACTCACAGTGCGTTAGTTGTCCAACAGACTCTCACCCGGAGAGGAAGTATATTTGGCGCATGCTGAGCGTAGATGAGATCGGGTTTTCGGATTAGAAGTGAAATCCTTACATGAATATTTAGGGGCCTGATGGCCGACAGGCTAGCGTTCTGGCGCTCGGTATCACAGGTTTCGGGTTCGAGTTCCGGCAGTGCCATAGGTGTTTGTAGTGGTTTGGAATCTACTTTAAACTGTAGGTTCCAGTCTGTTTAGTTCTTGTGTGCACAAGGTCACCGTAGAACGACAAAACAAAACATCCACGAATCTTTAATTAGAGTCTTTAAATGTGTTACATGTTGTATGTTTTAATTATATGTGTGTGGTGTTTGTGTCTATAAATAAAGCTGTGAGTTCCCAAACCTGTGTCTCAATCAAACTACACTCAGTTACAATCCAGCTAGCTGCGCAAACAACGACAGTACTACAATATGATATTAAATAATCGAAAATAAATTACAAATTTATGCTATTGTAAATCAAGTAATGAATAATAGGCTTAAAAGTTGTTTTAAAATACGATCACTATGTTTGAAATATTTTTCATAAACTTAAACGTGAATTTTATCATATATAAGAAAACTTATTTTGATAAAAGTAGCTAATTCATTTATTAAGAAAGATATCAAATCAAAAAATATTTAGCTGCAATAATATCTATTTATCAAAAATTTCTTGATGTATATGATATTAAATAGTCGAAAATAAATTACAAATTTATGTTATTGTAAATCAAATAATGAATAATAGGCTTAAAAGTTGTTTTAAAATACAACCACTATATTTAAATATTTCTTCATAACCTTAAACGTGCGTTTTATCATATTTGGGAAAACTTTTTTTCGAAAAGATATCAAATTCTTCTAGTACTTTTGTAATTTTTTTTTTCTCGTGATGAGATTTTTTTAATGCGTAGTTTTTCTTCAGATAACTCACCGAAATTAGTTTGCAAGTGATCGATTACCTTGAAGAACTACATTTATTTTTCTTTCTACAAAATGTAGTATGGGAAAACACCATGTGCTTTCTTTGAATGAAAAGATATGTTCAACAACGTAAATTATGGTCTTTGTAGATTTATCCGATATTGCATTTCTTTATATATAATGCAAGTTTGTGAGGTTTTTCCTTGATAAACTTTTGTTAATTACTGAAAAACATTAAAACTATTTTTATTTCTTTTATATTCAGCAACTTCTTAAGACTTTCTGTTCTTATCTAATATATTCTGTCAACTTCTATTATATTTTTCAACAACTTCTTAAGACCTCTTATTTTTTCTATGGAAGCATTTTTGCATGAAGAATTTAATTCATTAATAAAATTGTTAATTATGAAGACTTATTAATTATTCATTAAGATAATTATTAATTATTTAATTTATGAAGAAATTGTGTCAAGGATTCGTAAATAAGATTTTTAAATAATAATAAAAAAAAAATAGCGGGTATTTTATGTGCCCATAGTATGCATAAGCCAAATTTGCTATTTTAAAATTTTTAATAATACATTTTTTGAATATACAAAATTGTTCGTTGTATTCAACTGAAAATAAATATTTATTTTTATCTCACTTCTTTGAAAATTGGCAGTATATGCCTTTTTTTTCCTAGAAGCATGATGTAGAATTTAATAAACAATGGCTAAAAAGATATTGACTTTGGTTTTCTGAGAATTGGTTTATTTACAAAGTAAGTACTGATTATATCGTTATTATCATGTAAACGATTTGATAGAATAAAATAGAAATATGAATGAATTGGCAATTTATTTTGCAAATGAATGTTTATGAATAAATAATGGTTTATATGAAAGGTAATACAATAGTTAATAGTAATTCAATGTTTATAGTAATGCTAAAAATTTATAACATTTAGAAACCTAATTATTTCTTCGCTTAATTTAACATTCTTTAACCATATGTCAAATCAAAACATTTAATAACATATTCTAATTAGTTCATTAAATTCATTCATTATTTCATTTTATTCTTTTTTAATTAAACAACAACAATTTTCTACCACAGGGGTTTGTTGGAAAGCCTGGTGGTATCCGGCGCCATCTGGTGGATAGATTTAGAAATTATCTTTAAAATAAATTTAATTGTTAAAAAAATAATTAAAGTTAATTATTTAAATTAAAATTAAAATTAATCGTTTTTATATTATATATTTGAAATTTGGGGCCTGAATGGCCGAGTGGCTAGCGCTCTGGCGCTCGGTACCAGGCGGGTTCGAGTCCCGGCGGTGCCATGAATGTTTGTAGTGGTTCGGAATCCCCTTTAAACCGTAGGTCCCGGTCTAATATGATCGTAGAGCGTCGCGGGGGCATTGTTATTCCACGTCCGTGGCTTATCTTCAAGTTACACGCGGCCCGTAATGAAAAGTGAATAACATCTGTGCAGCGCTTGTTAAGGCATCCAATACCAAGCTGTTTGTTTGCCAACTGCATTAGAACAAAAATATTTGAAATTTATGCTATTCTGTTCTTTTTAATATATTTTTTGCTTGCTTCAAATATTCTATTATGTAGACTTATTTATATTTTACATTCTAAATTTTTTTATTTATCAATATTTATTCATAATAATTTTTTATTACAATTTTACAAACCATATTTTGTAAAATTATGTTATCAGTGTTTTGCATCTGCGATTGAGATTTCCTTTAGATTTCTTTGCACTTTTCATCTTTGTTTATTGTAATAAAATTTATCAAAACTCACGTCGGTATCTTAAAAAATTCTCATGAATTATTTTTATCAGAGTATTTGTTAAAAATAAAAAATCAATACGATTCGAAACACAAAGTTAATAAATAAATTTAAGATGCTGAATATATTCATAAATACTTGAACTCTATGAACGTAGATTAAAAATACTTAATTTTTGTACCTCCAGCGAAACCGTGTAAGCTAATAGATGGATCACCGGTCAGGTAATTTTAAGAAAGGAAATGCAGGGTCAGTAAGGTAGGAGAGTCTCTTTTCTAGGAAATTTCCTAGCTCTGATAATCCCTCAATAAATAACTCTTAGTAGTGTTGTTATAGCTATGAGGGGTCAGTCACGGGGGAGTCTTTCTTTTTAACAGCTTGCTCGAATGTGAATGTGACAGTTTCACTACTTTTTTTTTTTTTTTTTTTTTAAGTTTTTCTACTTTATTATCATTACCGTTTGTCCCAAGAAAATGAAAGCGATCGACCAAATTAATTTTAGTCTAAATTCATTCTCAAATTTTACTCTAAATTCATTCATTAATTTCACTCTCATATTTAATTCTTAATTCTAAATGCATGCTTAAATTTTACTATAAACTCATTCTCAAATTTTACTCTATATTCATTGATTAGTTTCATACTTAAATTCATTCTTAAAATTTAATTCTTAATTCATTCTCATTTTCAAATTCATTCAAATTTTATTCTAAATTCATATGTAAATTCATTCTTAAAATTTAATTCTTTAATACATTCTTCATTCTTAAATTTTACTATAAATTCATTTATTAATTTCATTTATTAATTTCATTTTTAATTTTTAAGTCATTCTTCATTTTCATATTTAATTCTCAATTCTTAATTCATTCAAATTTTATTCTAAATTCATTCATTAATTTCATTTTTAAAATTTAATTCTTAATTCATTCTTTATTCTTAAATATTACTCTAATTTCATTCTAAATAATTGTCAAAATATGGGAAATTGAACACTTGTCAAGCCGAATAAACAGCTAGTAGTATTGCAAAAATTCATATTGCAAAACTTTAAAAATATAATAATCATTTGAACTGAGAAAATTTAATTATTTAAAACCATCGAATTAAAATTTAAAGTCAATAAGCATACAAATTGGAAAAAAAAGTGGAAAGAAATATATTTAATTTTTTTTAGAAATTTAAAAATTAGTAACTACAGAATAGAATAATGAATTTTTATATAATGCTCTTTCGAAAATGATAGTTTTCATTTTCGAAATAAGCACAACTAAATAAATTGAAACTACCTTTCTAAAAAAATTTTTAGTTTAGATCTTTCTTTTCAAATGTTTCGTTTGATTGTTATTTTTATGAATCATTTTTAAACTACACTTAGCAGGAAAGATTCAATAACATTTTTGTGGACTCATTTTATTCTTCCGCTTTCTGCACTTTATAACCAATTTAACGAATGTGAAACTATATATATATCGTAAAATAACGATGCGGAATAAAAAGTTATTGTTACATAAGAGAAATAAAAGTTTACCGAAGCAATTCCTAAATTAGTTTATACTATTATTTTTTTAAATGGCGAATAGGTAATGCAAATAAAAAAATGAGTTACCTGAATAATTCGACCAAATTATTGCAATCAAAATTAATTTATTTAACTTAATCAAATAATTTATTGTTATTAAATATTTTCTATTTATATAAAAAAATTTAAACGTTAATATTAATAAAATAAAATATCATGTTAAAATGTGAATATTTATAAAATGAAATATCATGTTATCGGATTTAAATTATAAGAAAAGTATTACTGTAATAAATATCCAAATCCTAAGAGATGCATAATAATGCCAACTGGATTGAATACATCATAGATATTAAAGAAAATAATTCGTAAATTTATAAAATCAATTTGCAAATAACATATGATGTTAAAACAAGAAAAAGACTTTGAAGCATTTTTCCCACAGAAAGAGCTGTGGTATTTCGTTCCCTGGAGAGATGAATGTATATTCTTTGACAAGTACGTAATAACAATCTATCACTCAAATTTGACAGCAGATAAGCAGCATTATGGGTAGTTATATTACATGCAATTAGTTTTTTGTACTAATGAGAAACAACCTGCCACCCAAATTTGATAGTAGATATTCAGTATGATGGATAATGAGACCTCATGAAATTATCGATTGTCTGTGCGATCTGCACAGACCAAAACAATTACAGATGGAATATGGATTACACCATGAGTTGTTGTATCGTGATTGGGCCATGGATTGAGCAAGTGTCGATTCCAATGAGGAGTGAGGGAAGCTACTCCCCCTTGACTGACTTTCTTAAAGTGAGGTTTTGGAGAAGAAAGAGAATTCTGCAAAGAGTAGACAAAAAGTGTTGTTTTTCTTTTTTTTTCTGAATGTGATTGAACAGGCAGGAGTTTCCACCTATTTACAAAGTGGACCCCTCGTGGTTTCGTGTTTCACGCCATGTGATAATTAAGGTCAGCCATAAACTGGTTGGACCAGATACCATACATCGTAGACTCTAGAATTTTGAAAATCTCCGTCCTTGAATGAACTACGTTTGTGAATCAAATTTAAATCTTTAATTTTCATTTTTTGTAAATAATAATTTCTATTAACTCAGCATTCTGTACCTATATATAATGCTTGTAAATAAAAATTAAAGTGTTCCCATGAACCTGAAAGTGGTCCTTTTCTGAAGCTTTATAGGTCTAGTATAGGTCGAGAAGTTACAGCTCTGTTAAAAACGTTGCAAATATAAAATAACAATATTGAAGGTATTATTTACGAAATACTAATAATAGATTATATATATATATATGTATGCAGCTCTGGTCTTGGATGCCTTAAGGCAAGCTTCTACTTTGCACAGACATTGCAAACAAAAATAACGGACGCGGAGTAACAATGTCCCGCAACGCTCTGATCCTATCAGACCGGGACCTACGGTTTAAAGTGGATTTCGAACCACTACTGAATATTTGGCAGGGACTTAAGCCTATGGTATTTATTCAGGCAATTTATATAAATAGTAGATTTTATTTTAATAAAATTGAAGGCAGAATTCCTTAAATACGATTATAATTGATGTTTGAAATGATTTTTTACTTATTTTCAACTGAAAAGATAACAGTTCAGTAAAATTTTGAGTTATAACACTTCTGTTTTCAATTCAAAGATAGGCAAAGTTAAGTTTTTATTTTATTTATTTTATATTTTTTATATGTAATGTAAGTTTGTGAGGTTTTATCCTTGATAAACTTTTTGTAATTACTAAAAAAACATTAAAATTATTTTTTATTCTTTTATATCCAACAACTTAAGACTTTTATCTTTTATATTGAATTTTTTTACTTTGCATGAAGAATTAAATTCAATTTTTGAAGAAAATGAGTTAAGATTCGTAAATAGGATTTTAATTAATAAAAATAAAATAAAAGTTACTTTATGTGTTATAATATGCATAACTCGAATTTGCTGTTTTTTAATTTTTATTCATAAATATCTTGACTACGTACACCAAATTGTTCATTATATTCGACTGCAAATAAAAAGGTATTTTTATCTCATTTCCTAGAAAATTGACTACAGGCTTTTTTTTTTTCTGGAAGCGTGATGTCGAATTTGGTAAATAACGGCTAAAAATATTGTTTATATTTTATTGTTTTAAATGGGACTTTATTTAAATAAAAAAATAAAAATAAAAATTAAAAACTGCAATAAAAATATGCAGTTTCCAAACAAAATTGCTTTGTAATGAAATTCATCATTAAAGAAAAATCTTTACTAACTAAATCCCTTCACTAAGTAACTAAAGCCCAGAGTGGACCAAGGCTGCCTAATGGCAGATTTCGAGACAAGTTTGGTTTGGTTTTCGCTCTTCTGTCATTTTGTGCACACTTTGGGCTAATAATCAAGGATATACAGTTTAACGTGGGGATTCCGAACCTATAACAAACATCCATGCCACCGCCAAGATTCGAATCTGAAGCCTGTGGTACCAAGGCCAGAGCGCTAGCCAATTGGCCATCATTGGTGACAGAAGATGGTTTTTTCTACAGGGAAAGTTTGTCAGCCCTACACGTCCAGCAGTCATGAATCATATAATCGTAATTAATAAATAAATAAATTATTTTTAAAAATTATACACAAAATTTGTCATAAAAATTATACACAACATTTTATTATTAAATCCGTCTTTATTATTTAACAATCTGTTTTTAAAATATATTAAAAAAATTAATAAAAGATTCAATAATTTTTTAAAGTAGCTCATTTTTAATCAAAGAAATAAATAATACATTGCTTAGTTCGAATTTTATTGTTCAAGATGCATCTGAATTTTAATTTAATTTTAACTCTTAAGTTATTATAAAGTTTTTTGACTACAGAAATGTTTAATTAGAATTACTTTCTTGAAAACAAATATCAAATAGTAAGATGAAATTTTTTTAAACTATTTCTCAAAGAATAATTTTCTTTTAATTAATTAATATGCTAATGCCTAAATACAAAACAAGATAATTAATACAATGCTTAATTCGAAATTCATTGTTCATTTGAATTTTAATTTAATTTTAACTTTTAAGTTATTATAAAGTTTTTGATTACAAAAAGTTTAATTAGAATTGTTTTCTTGAAAATTAATATCAAACAGTAAGATAAAAATTTTCATTTAAACTACTTCTCAAAGAATAATTTTCTTTAATTAATTAACATGCTCATGCTTCAATACAAAACACTTCGAAATTAAAAAAATAAATAAAGTATTTTTAAGTATAAGTTAAAAAATATATGCACAACATTTAATTTTATTAGATGTGTTATTATTATTTAACAATATGATTTTAAAGTTTATATTTAAAATTACCTTTTATAAAAAGGTTTTTAATATAAATGCTTTTTATTTAAATCATCAGCAAAAAATAAAAGGGAACATAGCCAAAAGTTTTATTAATTTTTTGGAAAACTTTTAGAATAAATATCTATTGTTTGTGTCAACATATACACAATTTATTCCATTAGCAGATTAGAATTCATTTTTTAGTCATCTCAGAATGCTTAACTCCCCATCGAAATGCATTAAAAATCATATTGTGAAGAGTCTCTCTTCTATGAAGATTTCCTGGGTTTCAGGAAATGCTTTTAGAAATGATTTTATTCTGTAATATTTGATGCTCTCTTCACTAACTCCATGCATCTCCTGGGAACGGCCAAGTCAATGAGCTGTGTTGCTGAGAATGCCAATCTGCCAGCTCTAAATGAATGTAATCATGGCAGAAAGGGAAATAAAATGCAATGCTTTATATATAATGGAATTTTGTGTTTGTATTTTGTTCCATTCTTTAAGCATTCTCTAAGGTGCTGTGTTCATTTTTTTTTATAGAATTACTTCTTGCATCTTAATATGTCATTTCAGCAACATACCTGTTTTTTTTTTAATTAATTTTTGAAAATATATTAAATTCAAAGCCTATTATTTTATATGCCTATTTTTTTTTTTTTAGTATTCATTTTTGGAGCAAATGTCGTATCATCAACAATTGAAAAATAGTTTTTGCTTTTATATATTTTCTATGAGGTATAGTTTTTTATCGATGAATTTGATATAATACATTTATGTTAGAATTTAATTCTTTTTTATGTGCTGAAAATCTGCAATATCTATAAATTTCCTAATTCGTCAAATTTTACTTGGCGACTTTCAATTAAATAATTATCAAATGGAGATTATATTGCATCTGTACCTAAATTTTTAGTTAGATTCTACAAGAGTATTTAGAAAAAAATTTTTTTTATTCCTAAGCTACTGATATTGCTTTTATTAATTTACCATTTTAATTATTATCTATGATATTTTACAATTATTAATATTTTAACATTCAATTTTTCGAGTGAATGGCGTATCTTCAACAATTGAAAAATTGTTTTGCTTCGATGAATTTTATATAATGCTTTTTTTTCTTTAAATTTTAATTCATTATGTGCTAAAACTCTTCAATATCTGTAAATTTATTTATTGGACAAATTTTACTTGGCGACTTTCGATTACCGCGAAACAAACCCATATAAAATGAAGATTACATTGCATTTGTATCTAAATATTTTTAATTAGAATCTACATGAGTATTTAGAAAAAAAAATATTTTAGATATTATTTTCTACGGTTATTTATATTTTAGTATTTACTTTTTGGAGCAATTGCTTCGATAAATTTTACATATTCCTTTTTTAAAGATTTTATGTGCTGAAACCTTGTAATATCTGTAAATATGTTTATTCGCCAAATTTTACTTGGCGACTTCCAATTACCGCCAATCAAACAAGTATCAAATCGTGACTATATTGCATCTGTAGTTAGTTTTTTAAATTATATTCTTCAAGAGTATTTAGAAAAAAAAAAACGAAAAATATTTTATTTAAAAATATTCGTATTATAAAAATATATAATAAATATTATTATTGAAAATAAAATATTAATATAGAAAAATATATTTTTTTATTTTTTACTTATATTGCTTGTATTCAGTTGCTGTTTTAATTATTATCAATTATTTTCTACAATTATTTATATTTTAGTATAAGTAGCAAATGGAGATTTATTGCATCTGTACCTAAATTTTTTAATTAGGTACTAACTAACTCCCTGTCACTACATCCCATGTTGAGCTAAAGCCATCTGCCTACTGGCAGATTTCGAGACATGAGATGGTTTCTTTTTATAGGGATAGGGTTGTCAGACCTCCACCCAACGCTCTGAAATTATATTAGATCCTGAGCTACGGTTAAAAGTGGATTCTGAACTACTACAAATATCCATGACATCGCTTGACTCGAACTCCAAAACCTGTGTCACCGAGCTCTAGTCACTGGGTATCAGGCCCCCAAAGAAAATTCTATTTTGTGAAATAGGATTATACACTACCTGGAAGAAAGTGACGGACACCCCACGAAAGTAGAAAATCGACAATACAGCTGACACATGCGCAATAATAGGTATCACGTGTCAGCCATATCCTATAAATATTCTGTGGAGTCGACTAGAGTTATTTTTTGTCACGATGCCGCCACGGAAAGAGTTGTCTGAGTTTGAGAAAGGTGTGTTGGTTGGATTGCATCTTGTCAAGGTGTCTATTAGTTGTCGTAACTGTTCAAAATCAACTGTAGCACGTGTTGTGTGTTGCTACAAGACTGAGGGATACTATCAGAACAAACCCCGAAGTGGACGACCTACAGTTCTCACCAGCAGGGACCGGCGGGTGCTCGGCAGGGAGATTCGAAGTAACCGTCAAACATCCATGGATAACATCGCTAATGAGTTTAGACAAGCCACAGGTGTGGCCGTTTCGACCAAGACTCTTCGTATCGAGGCCCATAAGTCAGGTTACACTGGACGTTCTGCGGCCCATAAGCCTTTGATTACGAAAACCAACAAGAAAGTGTGCCTTCGATGGGCCAAAGACCACCATATTTGGACTCTGAATGACTGGAAACGCGTCCTTTGGAGTGACGAGTCACGATTTACCCTTTTCCGCTCCGAAGGACGTGTTTGGGTATGGCGTTTACCAGGAGAACGCCTTTTGCCCGAGTGTGTCGTCCCAACTGTAAAGTTTGGTGGAGGAGGATTAATGGTATGGGCCTGTTCCTCCTGGTATGGGGCTGGCCCACTGGTGAAGGTTGATGGGGCGATGAATGCCGATAGATACTGTGATATTCTAGACAATCATGTCCTTTCTACCTTGTGGGCAACGTACGGTATGGATGATTGCTGGTATCAAGACGACAACGCAACATGCCATGTTGCAAGGAGGACTCTTGATTGGTATGTGAACAACAACATTAAACACATGGAATGGCCGGCGCAGAGCCGTGATCTTAAACCAATTGAACATCTCTGGGACGAATTGGACCGCCGGTTGAGGGCCTGCACCCTACTCCCCAAAAGCAAGCCTGAACTATGGAACTTACTGTTAAACATTTGGAAGGAAATTCCTCTTGCCACTATGGCTAATTTAGTGGAAAGCATGCCCAGCAGGGTTGCAGCTGTGATCGCAGCCAAAGGAGGCCCTACCTCCTATTAATTTTAATAAATATGGGTTTATGTCATTATAGTGTCGTGTCCCGTCACTTTCTTCCACATAGTGTATTTACAGCTTTGACTTTACTCTTATTTAATTAGCTAATTAAAACAAATACGCATGTTCGTATTATTTCTAAAAAGAAAAACATTTAAATGAAATGTAGGAGTAGCTTTTAAATGTGAAAATAAAATTATGGACACGGATGTAAAAGCAAAGTTCTTTATTATAGTTCCTTAAATTAAATAATGAAATTGAATATCTTCTTACATAAAGATGGCTTGTTTAAATTTATTGGAGCGAAAAACAAAATTAAAATACGACTCCAAATTCAATTTAAAGAAACTAAACTTTTTACGACTTAAAAAATTGCATTTTAATAGCATTATAAATTAGAATGGAAATGATGCTACAAGTTGGAAATTTAATGCGTTTAAGTTTTCTCAGGGGGAAAAAAAAAGGTGTGTAATAAACAAATTAAAATCTTGTGACAATCTAGTACTTGGCTGATTTAATTTTTATTATTCCTATTTCTTTTTACCTGAACAAATTTATAATAAAAATTATGTCAAAATATTGAATTAAAGTTGAAGTGATTTTAAACTTTAAGCTATCCAACACAAGTTTTAAAAATTTCAAAAAAAGGATTCATAATTTTTTAAGAAAAAAAAAAATTAAAAATTGAGATTTATTGTGAAATTTAAGACTTAAATGTAAAAGTTTTAATTCCTGTACTTAAAGAATATAAGTTATGATATCATCATTTTTTTATCAATTATTATTTTTTAATGATTTTAAAGAATCATTATGATTTTTTTTCGAAAAATTAAACATATGCTTTATTTAGTTTGTTGGTTTTTTTTTTAAGAATTGTTAATTGATTTATTAAAAAGTATGCTTTTGTTTTTACAAAAATATCTGAAATATACACTGTATTAGGCGAAAGACAAAACATATTGCAAAGTCGGTAGCCATTCTGGTGATTTTCCTGAAAGGGTTGATGGGAATTTGATAATGTTGTCCACCAGTTTGGCGAAATTTCTAAAAGTGATTTTGGAATATATCACGATAAACACGATATATATATATATATATATAACCAACAAAAATATTCCATAATAAATTGGGAACAAATGAATTAGAATAAACAAAAAATATATTGGAATTAATTCGAAAATTACCTTAAATATTAGGCGAAAGGCATATTACCAGATCGATAACTACTTTGGCGATTTTTACGAAAGGATTTATGAGAATTTGGTGACGTTGGCGATCGGTTTGGCAAAATTTCTAGAAGTGAGTTTGGAACGAACTACGATATAACGCGATATATTTAGAAAATTAACAAAATATTGTAGAATGAATTAGGAACAAATGGATTATAATAAACAGAAAAAATATTTTTTAAATGTTTTAAATTAACTCGAATATTACCTTAAATATTAGGCAAAAATAAAAACATATTACCAAACCAGTAACCAGTCTGGCAATTTTCGAGAAAGGTTTGACGGTGATTTTTGGCGATTGGTTTGGCGAAATTTCTGGAATTGATTTTGGAACGAACTACGATATAATACGACATATATATAAAACCATTAAAATATTGCAAATAAAGTTAGGCGCAAATGGATTATAATAAACAGAAAAATATTTTGGAATGTTTTTAATTAAGTCGAAAATTATCTCAAATATCAGGCGAAAGGCAAAAACATATTGCCAGGTTGGTAACCAGTCTGGCGATTTTTCGGAAGTTTTGATGGAAGTTTGGTGATGTTGGCGATCGGTTTGGCGAAATTTCTTGAAGTGACTTTGGAACTTACCACGATATAACATTATGTATATAACATTATATATATATATATAACCAATAAAATATTCTAGAATAAGATAAGAACAAATGGATTATAATAATAAAAAAAAATATTTTGGAAAATTCTAAATTACCTCGAAAATTATCCCAGCCATTTAAAAATAGCTTCACAGTTGCAGTAGTGAAGTTTCTGCTTTTGAACCATGGCGTTGCTATCAATTATTATTATGGAAGGATTTTATAGAAACATCATGATTTTTTTTTTTTTGGGGGAATGTAAACATATGCTTTCTTTTGTTTGTTGACCTTTTTTAAGAATTTTTTTAATTGATTTATTATGACAAACGCTTTTGCTTTACAAAAATATCTCAAATGTACATTGTATTTGGCGAAAGGTACAACATATTGCCAAGTCGGTAACCAGTCTGGTGATTTTCGTGAAAAGATTTGACAAGGATTATGTGATTTTGGCGCTAGGTTTGGCGAAATTTCTACATGTGATTGTGAAACGAATCACGATATAACACGGCATATATAAGAAACCAATAAGTTAGAAACAAATGGAATATAATAAACAAAAAGTACTTTGAAATGTTCTAAATTAACTCAAACATTATCTCAACCATTTAAAAAGGGTTTCACATTTGCTGTAGTTTAGTTTCTCTGGAGATTTTCTGTTGATATTAATCGATGTATTTCTTTCTATTTGTTTTATTGTTAGTACAAATTATATTTCATATACCAAATTAAGATAATTAAGTTGATATTTTGCTGCTAAATTATTTAGTTTTGAATCGATATTCATCTTTTTATAATTCCCATAATCCAGGCTAAAAAATGTTTACATTTTTATCGCTCAAAAACAAAAGAAATCTTATTTACTGCCTGAAAGCATTTAACCTATTGAAATTTTCTGTTTTTGACCTGTAATAAACAAAGTATTTATTTTATCTTTTATCAGAAGACCGAGTTTATACGAAAGTCAACAGTTAACACAAAAGCTTTCTTTATTCCTTTTGTCACTTTTCTACTCCTTTTACTGGGAATCCAGAAAAAAGTCTTTTAGATTTAAAAATTTATTAGATTCCCGAAAAGGCCTTGAATATCATCGTGGGCAATGTCATGTGAAATGCAAACAAATCTTTAAAGTTCTTTAAATGTCAAATAGTGTAACAAGTTTCACGTAAGAAAAACTGTTAAATTTCGTACTATTTGTTTATAAAACATATCTCGAATAATGTACGTAATAAAAATATTTTTTTTGCTTTCTTTAAAATAACCAAAAATATACTTGTACAATGTTGACAAAAGTTAAAAGTTCATTGTTAAATTAAATAAAATTAAAATGTATATTTAGTGAAGATAAAATATTTAAAAAATTTTTTGTTTATCTATGTATATAAGCGAATTTAGCGAATTGTAAAGTGTAATGTGTAATTAGCTAATTTAGTAATAAAGTGAGTAAAAATTTAGTAATTTAGTAATAAAGTGTAATTAGCTAATATAGATCAGAAATCAAAAATAGACGGTCAAGTCCTCAACTATCTTTTATATGAAATGCTGGATGCCAGCATGTGTCTTGGAAATTTTTCGTGTCGACATATTGTTCAGAGTTAAATTTATTGCTCAAATTAAATTTTTACATTTGCTACATCATTTTCTGTTTCTGGAATTTTTTTCGGAAATTTTTCTTTCTACGTCCCTGTTGGACGAGGTACTGCGTTTGATGGTGAAATTGCTGCGATTCGCACAGCTCTGCAGTGCCATCTCGAAAAATTCACAAGAGCTGTTATCCTTTGTGATTCTAGAGCTGCTCTGTTAGCTATTGTTTCTAACAATAATCCTGAAACACAAGACATATTGGATTGCCATTATCATCTTGAAAACCTGGCATCACTTGAAAAACTATAGTCCTCCAGTGGGTTCCTGCCCACTGTGGGGTTCCAGGCAATGAGAAAGCCGACTTCCGGGCTAAAAAGGGGGGGCTTTAATCACACAAAAATATCTCTCCCTATACCCTTCCACTCTATCAAAGATCTCATCAAAAGATCAATTAAAGTCCGCGCTCAAGAAGACCTCTATAACCGTGTTTCCCAAAAGTCCTGGAAGAATGCCATCCCAAATCTATGTAATGGCTCAAGGCGTAGAGCACTCTCTCATTTCCGACTAGCCACCGGACATGACTGCCTGCGAAACCATCTTTACAGACTCAAAATTGTTCCTTCCCCGAGATGCACTCTGTGCAGCTCTGGAGAGCCATGGACTCCACGCATCTACTTCACTGTCCTGCTCTGAGCAAGACTTTTCTCGCCGAGCGATATTGGGAGGCTAGAGATTAATGAACTTTGTTTCAACATGTTTTGTTGTTTTCTCTGTTCTTTTTTATTTTTCGTTGTTCTTTTTATTGCTGTAACTGTTCATAATCTGCTGGAAAAAAAAAAAATCATTTTTTTTTTTGTGTTTTCAAGAATTGTAAAAATTTGAAATGTGTTTTAGTTTGTAATTTATTTTATACATAAAAATTTTGACATTTGTCACTAAGGAAAGTAATAAATATTTTTCGAACAAGTTGAATTTGTGTGGTCTGATTCACAAAAAGAAGTAAAGCCACAATTCAACATCTCCACCGCGTGGAGTCTTTATAACCCGATTTTCTAATTATCGTTCCTCTATATAATTCTTTATTGTGAAAAAAAAAGTGTGTCACAATTTTAATAAGTAATAAAAGTCAGGACTGATTAATAACTTAACTGCCTAAAGTGGATCTTTAAAGCAAATAACCATCCGCGAATCATGCTTTTGCACGGAATCTTTTACTTAATAGGGCATATATAAGTCATTTTTTCCCAAAAAAGTTCTTATAATATAAATACTGACAGCCTATACCATTATGAGTGGTATGGTGCTATATATTTGAGGCCGGATGAGTAATTAGCTCTCTGGTGCGCTACAGGTTTCCAGTCCCGGTAGGGCTATGGATATTTGTAGTGGTTCGGAATCCGCTTTAAACCATAGGTCCCATCTAATATGACTGTTGGGCATAGAGCTGACAACCATACCCTGTAAAAGTAGCCATCTCCAGTCTCGAAATCTTCCAGTATGCAGACGCATTGGCCTATCATGGACTGCAGTTGCAGGGAGTTAGTTAGTTTATCATCATCATCATCAAAGACTCAACAGCTTCATAATGGGCCAAGGTGGTCTGCCTACTGAAAGATTCCGAAACATGAAATTTTTTTTTTTCACTGGATAGGGTTGTCAGCCCCATGCCTTATAAATATAAGATTATCAAAAGGTTGTCAGTCCTACGCCGCTAATAGACTGGGACACACTGTTTAAAGTAGATTCCAAACCACTACAAACATCCATGACACCTCAAAAACGAAATCTGTGACACCCAGCACCAGAGCGATAGTCACTCGGCCATCAGGCCCCTAGTTAGTAGGGACCATATATTTCTGGACACGAAAAATATTGAGCAAAATTTAAATTATTTTAAAATTATATACATGAAATTAACAACATACAAAAACTACACTATAATAAAATAATTAATTACCCGCATTAAAAAAATAAAAGGATTCAATAACATCAAAATTATAGATATTCAGTTTCATTTGTTTTCAAGTTGTTCAGAGTAAAAATTTAATGGCCTTTATTGTTTTTGGTGTCTGCATTTCATCATCTAAATAAGCTCACGTCCAGGCCTTTCCTCCCTGACGATGATGAAGATAGATGATAATACGTGTCAGAAATGCATAGCTGTTCAACCATAAATAACAGTGCCTGTTACTATCACGGCCAAAGATCCTTATGAGACAAGAACGCTTGTTGACAGCATGGAATAAAACTAAAATAACAATTTAGTTTACATCATCGTCTCCTCTATGTGGTATAGATAAATGTTAAAGTAAATGGCTTGAGATTAAATGCTCATACAAGAAACGAATGGGTTTTTTTTAACGTTGAAGAGCACATTAAAATTATTTACTTATTATTATTAATTATTATTATTTATTTTTAATTTACATAAAATTTTTAGTGTTGATTGGGATAATTTCAGGCAGAAAATGTTATGCATTTGCTATGTTAATTAAAAGTTAAAATGGTAATAATGGTATTAAATGATAATTAATTAAAAATTAAATTAATCATGGTATTTATAATAAAATTTTATTATAAATAACATCATTAAATATTTAAAACTTATTTTGGCGTAGCTAACTAATTTAATTAAAGTTTAACCTCTGAAATGATTAATTGATTCTTCTATTATTTATTAACTGATACTTATTTATATGAATAAGACTTTATATTACAAATGCATAAAGACTACATTTAAAAAGATACATAAAGACTACATTTTTTCTCCCTTTTTTTTTACGGGGTAGGGTTGTCAACCCTACGCCCAACTCTCTACAATCATATTAGACCAGGATCTACGATTTAAAGTGGAATCCTTCGACCCCTACAAATATCCATGGCACCATCGGGGCTCGAACCCGAAACCTGTGACACCTGGAGCCAGTGCTAGTCACCCAGCCATATATATATATATGAAGGTCAAGAATATTTGATTGATATCTAATTTAATGAAAGGAGATTTATGGAAATCTTAGAGCATTTATTCGATATATTTATGAAAACAAGTTACACAAAAAATATGTCTTTTTAACTAGATTAACTTAACTATAAAATGTTTTAAAGCTAAATGCATAACGTTAAATGCTATCTATAACTAATATTGTCACTGTAGCGACTCATTTACGCATTAGCAATGTATAATTGAGAAAACGTCCCTGTCATTTGCAGTCGTTATACAAATAAAAAAAAATAATGTAGTGAAACTTGCTTTCTTAAACGATAACGTAATTCCAGGATATATGACGAAAAAAAAACATAGTTTTTTTGAAAAGTTTTTAATATATATATATATATAGCTTCCAAAGTTTTTATTGTTGTAATTTGCTTTGAAATTTGTAAAAGCACTAAATTTTCTAAACTTTTTTTCATCTGTATTGTAGATAAAATTTATATTCGCCATTACATTTTTGACTGCCAACTTTTATCAAATTTTTCCCAAATAAAAATTTTATTTCCAACGGAATTCTTCAGATAATGTTTTCATAACATTTTATAAATTACATGAATGCATTTATTGCTTACATTCAAAATAATATAAAAATAAAATTTCAGTTTTTTAAATAGAATTCTGCATACCCGGAACTTCATTACAAATTCGATTTACAATAATGGATTCTTATTGTGTCGTACAAAACAGAATAAAAGTCCATTATCTGTTAAGTAATTTGCCTTAATTGCCAGCTATTTTAGTTTCTTTTCATCTATTTAGTGCACAGTTGTATAATTCTTTTGAAATCCTACCATTAACAAAAGAATTGCTCTTATATAATAGCATTTATATAAGAGCAATTCACTAACATCAAGATAACAAAGAGCTTGATTACTATGAATGGTGATGCTGTAGTCATTTCTTTAAACAAATGAATGAGTTTTGTAAACGATACTAATTTGTTTAATTAAAATCTCTTCTCCAATGCAATATATAAACTCTAATCAATTCACCTTTTGAATTAGTCTTTATTCAAAATATTACTGCCGCTATACTGACAAAAAATTTAATATAACATATCAAATTAGGGAAGCATGTTATCGAACGTACAAAAGCATGAGCATTTTTACTGCATTTAGAATAAGAATTTTTTTTTTAACAATTGATCCCTATTAACAAGCTTCTTTTGGATATCTTTTATCAAACATTCTGTAAATCATGGAAATGATATATGATATTCAATATAAAATGTCAAATTAGATTAATATGTTATCGAATGTTCAAAACGATGAGCATTATTTCTGCATTTTGAATAAAAAGTTTTATGTTACATTTAACAAATGATTTCTATTAACAAATTTCTTTGGATATCTTTTTGTTAAACATTTTATGAATCATTGAAATGATTTATAATATACAATATATATATTGAATTATTATGATGTATGATATTCAATTTAAGATGTTAAAATAGGTAATATATTATCTACCTAACAAAATCATAAACGTTTTTACTGCATTTTGAGTAAAACGTTTTTACTGCATCTTGAGTAAAACGTTTTTACTGTTTTGAGTAAAAACGTTTTTACTACATTTTGAGTAAAACGTTTTTTCTGCATTTTGAGTAAAACGTTTTTTTCTGCATTTTGAGTAAAACGTTTTTTTCTGCATTTTGAGTAAAACGTTTTTATGCTAGTTATTTTTTATGCTATCCTTTTGCCAAACGTTTTATAAACCTTGATATGGTATTCAATATATATATATATGTACAGGGTGATTATACTTTGTCCCAAAAAAATGCAGTAAAAAAGGGCCACTTATCACAATGAGTTCAAATTTGAACTGAATATAGTAGAAGAAGAAACGGTACCGTATGAAAAAAATTCTAAAGTGTAATAGATGACGCTGTAAGCGGCCTAAACATATTTTGAATTGAAACAACGTTGAGTGCAACAAAATGAGTTGCACCTTAAAACCAACAGTAAAAAGTCCAATGTGCTTGATTGTTTCTGTTTTTTTTGCCTGGAAAATGACATCCAAGTCATTCAACAGTTGTGACACAGTTAGTGGTGAGCCTATCCACAACGGCAAGGTCATACCAAATTGATGGGAAAATCGGTGAAACTTTTTTTGATGCCATACCGCTTCCCTCTTCTTCAAGTATCTTCAATTCAAATTTGAACTCATTGTGATTCTTTTTTAATTTGAAAGGTGGTCTTTAATTATAATCGTCCTGTATAATAAAAAATCAACGCCAAACCCACTTGGTTACTAATAAAATTCTTTAATACAATCGAAAATAAAATAAATATTTCTCCAACAAACTTCTATTCAAATTATGTAAGAATTGCTTGTGCTGAGTATTTCATTAATAACTTTTAATAATACCCTAATTCAATATCTGACTAATAGATAAGATATAGTAAGTGATAATAAGTAAGATATAATAAGCTACCATCTTTAAACCAACAGTATTGTGTACAACAAACTGTTTTTTAGATTTTATTTGATGCCAAGCCGTTTCTTCCTTCTGCAAAATTTGCACTTCACATTTGAACTCATGGTGTTGAATGGGTCGTTTTACAGCATTTAAAGTGGGAGTTAATCCACAATGTATATATATATATATATATATATACAGTCCAATCAATTGCCAGACCACTACCTACTTTCGACGTCAACGAAATTACCAATCACAAAAGGCAGGTGGCAGCACATTGCAGTGGAGTGTATATAAAGGATGTCCTAGGGCATCGGAGCATTTCAATCGTTATGTATATTTTTTCTATATAATACGGTCCGCTCTGCCAAAGGTGGTTATTCTGGCTTTTTGACAGGTGGTCACATTAATGTGACTGGACTGTATATATATGTATATATATACATAGAATTATTATGGTATATGATATTCAATATAAAAATGTCAAATTAGGTAAGTATATTATCGAACATACAAAAGCATAAGCATTTTTTACTGCATTGTGAATTAAATTTTGTAAGTTTTAAAAATTGAGTCTTATTAGCAAACTTCTTTTGTGAAACATTTAATAAACTATTGAAATGATATTCAGTCTCTTACCTGCATGAAAATGTAAGAGCACGGTTTCAGTTAATGGAATTTTTAACCTCCAAGACTAATTTGAAATTCTCTTCACTAAGTATGCAGGAGAAGAATCAGAGACAATTATCTTGCGAAGAAGATTGTTTTAATTGCCGGCTCTTTTCGTTGCTTTTCCATTATGCAATGCAATGTTGGACCGATTTTATGCAATTCTAAAATGGGGCTGCCTTCATTATTCAAATGCAATGGGAATTAATTAATTTTAATTTTAACAGCAATTAGAAATTGCTCCTGATAGTAAATGCAGGCATTTCCTAATTATTTTCATCTTTCATTTAAACCAAATTATGTATGGGATCCGTAAAGAGAAAAATTTACCTAAATTACACAGTACGAATAAGCATGTTGCTGGAGTATAATTATATATCTTTAAATCATTAATATTTTCATAATTATTTGTTAATTTTTAATTATTAAAATAAGCATCACGATTTGTTTTAATTGTTTTAATCTAATGATAAGTTTTGTATAAGATAACTGTATTTATTTTGATTTATTAAGATGTTATTTAGATTATATATCTGACAACGATAATAATGCTAATTAATCTTAAAAATAATCATTATTTTTATTTATAAAATAATTTCTGTAATTTTATGTTTCGTGCTCATAACATGATAAGTGGTTTGGTGGATAGCAAGTGGTTGTTTCTGCTGATTTCAAAATGATTCAAACGAAACCTAATTAACAACTCACATACCTATGTCGATGGCCAATTGCTAGTACTCTGTTTTTTTTTTGTACCCCAGGCTCCAGATTCGATTCCTGGCTGTGCCATTGGTGTTTGTTAGTAATTTGAAATCGTAGGTCCCGGTCTTATTAGGCCAAATTGTGCCAAGAATGACCGTAAAGCGACAAACCCAAACCAACTGCATTTATGCCTCAAATAGGGAGCGATAAATCTGTAGGCTGTAAAACCTTTCTTTTTGGCGCGAGGTACGACAGTGTGTTCCATCCCTGTGACTTTTCTTTTTAATATTGGAAAAATTTTTGTGTGGGTGGTTAATCCATTGTCCACAATAATAATAAAATACACATAAAAATATTAGTAAAATAAATACTTGTTACATAATCGGGTCTTATCATATTTACCCCCTGTAGGCTCCTTTCACAGTTCTTGCTTCTACTATGCAATTCGCAGGCTTCCATTTATATTTAAGACTTATTAGGAAATAAATAAAACGTGATATAAATTTAGTGATCGCAATTCTAACAAATATATACATTCGATTTTAATAAAATATAGAAATGCCATAAAAAATTAGGGTTACATAAAAAAAAAAACTTATTTTAAAAACTAATTCCTTATAAGTACTTGCACCAAACGTACATTCTGCTAATAAAAATCGTTCGCCTATCTTCAAATAAAAGTGGACGGAATTCATCTGTACGAATCATTCTGGAGTTTTAACACCCTTTATATGTTGCTTTTGATGACCCCAAGGCGTCGAGGAAGATTCATCTCTAGGAACGAACAAGAAGAGAGTTTTCCGTTATGTGTTAGACCATACTTTACAGTCGCTCTGCTAGAATAGGGCCGATGAAATCTCTCTCTAGCTTTGCAATATTTATGGATCCCATGAATTGATTCCTGGGGGCAGTAAGTTCTCTCTTCCCTGGGAGGAATAAGTTTAAAATAACACTTCTACTTTCCTTCCCTTGGTTTTGGGAAGTACTCTTCCTGTCGGCGTTCAGGTTTCGATGCTTACCTTCCGAAACAGGACGGCACCTGTTTGCTTTCCAGAAGTCTGTGTGGGCGGATGGATTTCGGCGCTTCATTTAGACAGGATTATTTTCCTCGTATTGTGGGAATGGTTGTTTCATGAGTGCATTAGAGAAATATTGCGTAACATTTGCGTTAAAAAGGTTTTTTGTATTCCAGGATTGTTTTTAAAATAAGCATGCTTTAAGTAGATGACAATACAAAATATCGCTATTAAAGTTAATATTTTTATTAGAATGAGGCATAGGAAAAATTGAAAAAATTATATTTTTTACATAAACAATATAGACTTATGAAACCGTGCTTCCTTCTACAAACTGACAAGAGTGCTCTCTGTGACGTTTATGACACGTTAGGTCTATTAATATTTTGTTAATATTTATTTATATATTTCATATATTTATATTATTATTTAATTCAAATAATATTATTTAGCGCCCTCTTAGACTTTTAGGGCGTAGTTTTATTAATATTTTGATTTATTAAGGAATAAAAATATTTCCATTTAGAATGATGCATAGAAAAAACTGAAAGTAAATTATATTTTTAAGTAAAAACAACGTATGTAACCGTGCTTCCTCCTACACACTGACAAGAGCGCCCCACTATAGCATTTAGGGAGATGGTCAGTTGGATTCGAGTCTGTCACCGATATAAATGTCATGCAAAATATTACTATTATATAATTAGTTTTATTTATATTTTGATTTACTAGGGAATAAATATATTCATATAGATTAGTGCATAGGAAATTCTGAAAGTAAATTATTTTTTTTTTTTTACATAAAACACAATATAATCTTATGTAACCATGCTTCCTCCTACACGTTGAAAAGAGAGCCCTTTTGCTGCTTCCTAATGAATATTTTCGATTTTATTAAAAAATAAAAATGTCCCTGAAAAATATGATAAAGGGGTTAAAATTTGAAAGCAGAATATATTTTATATTTTCCCAAACGTACATTCTGGCAAGAAAATCGTCCGCCATTAAGATCTTGAAATAAAAATGGACGGAATTCAAATGTAGGAATCATTCCGAAGTTTTAACACCCTTTCTGTGCTCCTTTTGATGACCCCGAGGCGTCGGGAAGATCCATCGCTCGGAACGAACGAGAAGAGAGATCGGTACACATGTTACCACAGCTCTTTCAGGAATAGAGCCCATGAAATCGCTCTACCCTTGCTATATTTATGGATCCCATGAATTGATTCCTGGGGGGGCAGGGGGCGAACACTATGAATTCTCTTTTCCCTGGGAGGAATATATTTAAAACGACATTTCTTCATTCCTTCCTCTCGTTTTGGGAAGTACTCTTCCTTTCGGTGTTCAGGTTCTCGATGCTTACCTTTCTGAAACAGGACGCACCTGTTTGTTTTACGGTGTTTGCTCTCGAGAAGTCTGTGGGCGGATGGATTTCGGTGCTTCAGTTAGACAGGATTATTTTCGTCATATTGTGAGAATGGAAGTTTTAGAGTGCATTAGGGATGCATTGTGTAACATTTGAGCAGAAGAGAAGTTTTGTATTTGAGAACTGTTTTTAAAATAAGCATTCTTTAAATAGATGGCGATGTAAAAATATCACTAATAAAATTTTTTTTTCTATTTACTAAGCTATAAATATATTTTTTTAGATTGATGCATAGGAAAACACTGAAAGTAAATATATGTATAATACAAACGTAAATAAAATATAATACAAACGTATGTAATCGTGCTTCCTCCTACACACATCATTCACGCTTCTACATAACATTTGCGTCAAAAATTAGTTTTATATTTCAGGATTGTTTTTAAAATAAGCATGCTTTAAACAGATGGCAATGTAAAATATTATTATTATATAATTAATTTTATTAATATTTTCAATTGCTAAGTAATAGATATATACTTTTGGACTGATGCATAGGAAAATCTGAATATATGTATATACATATATATATATATATATACACTCAAGAGCCAAAACATTATGACCACCTGTCAATAACGAGTTGGCCCCCCCTTTGGCGCGCCACAGAGCTTCAACTCGCCTTGGCATGGATAAGCCACAATTCCTTGGTAGATGGCCGGAGACAGATTGTACCATATGTTTAAGCAACGGTCACGCAAATCCGAGATATTGCGAATTGATGGTCTTTGAACTTTGAGCTGCGTCCAAGGACATCTCAAATGTGTTCTATCGGATTGAGATCCCGTGAGTTAGGCGGCCAGATCCGCAGCCTTTCCCATCACACACAGAAGTAAGTGAAAGAATGATTCTTCAGACTCTCCAGCAGCAGTTAAATACCACTTCCACCTGATCACGTGCCTTCCACGTCATCTAGGCGAGTTCATTGCAAAATGTAGGGGTGGTCATAATGTTTTGGCTCTTGAGTGTATATATTACATAAGATACAATATAACCATTCTTCCTTCTACACATTGACAAGAGCACCCCTCTGTGGCGTTTAGGAGGCGTTAGTGTTATTAATATTCTGTTATTATTTTGTTACATATTTTATTTATTTATATTATCATTTAGATTTAATAATCTTATTTAGCGCCTCTCTTAGACGTTTAGGCGTTAGTTTTATTAATATTTTGATTAATTAAGAAATAAATATATCCTTTTAGATTGATGCATATAGATAACTGTGTTTCCTCCTACACACTGACAAGAGCGTTCTTTTGTGGCTCTTGGGAGAAATGGGCAGTTGGATTTCAGACACTCACCGATATAAATATAATGTAAAAAATATTATTATTATCTAATTAGTTTCATAATATATATAAATAGTTCTATTTTTCTTATTTAATATTAATATTTTATCAATATTCATATGATTTGTTTTATTAATATGAAAATAAATAAGGATTTACAAATAAAAAAATATCTTTTGATTTTATTTAAAACAATAAAAATGCCATAAAAAAATTAATAGATTAAATTAAAAAAAAATAAATAATAATTTCATATAGGTACTTCAACCAAACGTACATTCTTTCAATAAAAATTATCCGCCATTAGGATCTTCAAATAATATTTTTCAGAATTATTCTGTAGGAATCATTCGTTTGAACACCCTTTCTATGCACCCTTTGACGACCCCGAGGCGTCGGGGAAAATGCATCGCCCGGAACAAACAAGAGAAGCCTCTACACACGTTACTGTCGCTCTTCTAGGAATAGGGCCGATGAATAGCTCCAGCTTCGCAATATTTATGGATCCCATGATTTTATTCCTAGGGGGCGAACGCTGTAAGTTCTCTCTTCCCTGGGAGGAAGGAATTTAAAACAACACTTCTTCTATCCTTCCTTTGGTTTTGGGGGAAGTACTCTTCCTTTCGGTGTTCAGGTTCCGAAGCTTACCTTTCTGAAACAGGACGGCTCATGTTTGTTCTGCGGTGTTTGCTTATGAGATGTCTGTGGGCGGATGGATTTCGGCGCTTCATTTAGACAGGATTATTTTCCTTTGTTGCGGGAATGGATGTTTCATGAGTGCATTAGGGAAACATTATATAATATTTGAGAAAATTTGTACTTTAGGGTATTTTTAAAATAAGCATGCTTTAAATAGTTGGCAATGTAAAATATTGCTGTTAAAGTTAATATTTTTACTTACTAAAAATAAATATATCTATTTAAATTGATGCATAGGAAAAAAAGTAAATTTATGTATATTTACGTAAAAAAAACAATATATACGTATGCAAGCGCGCTTCCCTCCTACACACTACACAAGAAAGTGCCTCTATGGCGTTTAGGATAGATGGTTAATTGGTTCCAGACTCTCTTCGATGTAAATGTAATGTAAAATATTACTATTATATAATTAGTTTTATTAATGTTTTGATTTACTGAGGAATAAATATATCTATTTAGATTGATGCAATGGAAAAATTGAAAGTAAATTATATTTTTACATAAAAAACAATGTAAACTTATGTAACTGTGTTTTCTCTTACACACTGAAAATAGTGCTACTCTGCTCTCTAGAAGGATTTTTAGTACTTAATTTGGACATTATTATTTTCCTTTCCATGAATGTATTAGGGTAACATTGTATAATATTTACGGTAAAAAGGACTTTTATATTTTAGGATTGTTTTAAAATAAGCATGCTTTTAAATAGATGGCAATGTAAATTGTAACTATTAAAACTTTTTTTTTATATTTACAAAGTTATACATATATTTATTTAGATTGATGTATAGGAAATACTGAAAAGCAATTATAAATATTTTTTAGGTAAAAACACAATATACACATATGTAATCGTGCTGCCTCCTACATACTGACAAGAGCGTGACGTATAGGAGAAATCTTCAGTTGGACTCCAGACTCTCACCAATGAAAATGCAATTTAAATATCACTATTATATAATTAGCTTTATTAATATTGTGATTTACTTTAGGAATAAATAAATATATCTATTTAGATTGATGCAAAAGGAAAAACTGAAAGCAAATATATATTTTTTGACGTCAATGACAATATAAACTTATGTAACCGTGCTCCTTCCTACACACGTCCCTCAAGGTAGTTTGAGTAATAAGGCAATTTGTCAACACCACAAACGCCATCGTGTCTCTGTGTTTTTGAAACAGTGTCTACAAAAAGCCGCCAACAGATTGAACCTTCCCCTAAATGCTCACCGTTGCCGCACGTTGAAACTGAGCTACTAGTCGAGCTTCATTACAATTAGCGAACAGGAGTCTAAAAGCAGTGACTACCACAAACCTGTGTGGAATGAACTTCAACCCAATCTTGCATACTAGTTGCACACGACAACTCTGAGTCACGAGTGGACTATATTTCTCAAATCTGAAAAATCTGATCTTTAAAATAATTATGCACAAAAATAGTGATTCGAACCTCAAAAGAAAGAGTGATTCGGTTACCTTAAAAGATAAAATAGAATCCCAACAGTCACTGACAGGAGTCTAAAAGCAGTGATTACAACAATACCCCCAATGGAATCGAACCTCAGTCCTCCTGCACGCCATATCTGGGCATCTTATCACTGAGTAAGAATGGACTAAGTGGGACTATGTTTACCAAAAGCTGAAAAAGTCTGTTGTTTATAATAAAAACAATAACCTAATGAAAATAGTGATAACCCTGATAATAGATAAAACCCTAAAAACACACACCAGGTAGTTTGACTAATGTGGCTATTTGTGAACATAATAAACGCCATTGTGTCTCTGCGTTTTGAAACAGTCTCTACAACAAAGCCGCCAACGGATTGAACCTCCGCCCTAATGGTAACCATTGGCGCACGTTGCTATTGAGCCACGAATCAAGCTTCATTAGAAGTAGGGTACATTCTGAAAGCAGTGACTACAACAATACCCAGTGGAATCGAACCTCAGCCCATCTTCCCTTTACCACTGAGTTACGCGTGATGTTATATATTATAAAGCTGAAACTCTGTTGTTTAAAGTAAAACAATAATACACGAAAATAGTAATTCGAATGCAGCCGGTTACCTTAAAAGATCAAACAGAATCCCAACAGTCATATTAGAATAGTCGAAAATGTAAATTCAATAACACATTTCTACTAAAAAGTCATTTCGTCAAATTTTTCCCATGCAAAATCCAATTGATTTGACTCAGCGAATAAATAAATACTCATTGTTATTCATACCGCAAACATGCAACTCTCGAACGATGTCTGGTGGTGAATAGCTTCTTTCACCGAATATCAAAATGAATAATGGCTGCATCCTTCAATTCTACTTATTTCCCGAGAAGTGTCTTTCACTTCCTTCATTGTTTGGGGTTGCTCAGCTCCATTTCATTGCATTTCGAATTCCCAGAAGGCATCAAGAGTTATTCAGTGGCTGCTGGGATAGTTGTAGGGAAACTGAATTACGAGAAACTCGTAATGATATTAGAAACAGGTAGATTTTGATTAATTATAATTATTTTGGAGAGTGTAATTATCATTTTTCAATTGTGTGGAATTAATTATATCGCTTTGTGGAATAGAATGAATTAAAGTAAATATATTTAACCATTTATAAAGAAATGTAGGTATGAAAACGTTTATGTATAAATGGTGCTGGATTTATTTATTTAAATATGCAGCATTGAAAATCTTGCATCTGTTTTTGATTTGTATACCGTTATTATTTTTTTTTATTTCAAATTTATATGATTTGTGGCCCAGGCTTTGTTGTTACTGGGCGATATTCCTATGTTTTGAATTAGAATCAACTAGTCATTCATTCATCTGTATCATATTGTATTCAACTATCCTGCATGATTCATGTGTAAAACATTAGTAATAATACAAATATTAATTAAATATAAATATTTAATTGGGTTTTGTAACGTCTCGACCTATACTAGACCTATAAGAGTTTCAAGATGAGGGCCACTTTCAGATTCATGGGAACACTTTAAATTTTATTCGCAAGCATTATATATATATACATATATATATATAATATATATTATATTATATATACATACATAGGTCTATTTACAAAAAAAATGAAAATTTATGATATAAATTATGTACCCAAGTGCAGTTCACTCCAAATTCTGAGATTAAATTCCAAGTTCTCCCAGTCTACCTCGAATATAATTGCATGGTCTACGGCAGCGCACACATACAGCGTGTTAAACAAAACCACAAGGGGTTCACTTTGAAAACGTGCGGAAACTTCGATCTATTCAGTTACTTCTTAGAAAAAAAATAATAAAACAACACTACTCGTCGCTTCTGGTCTACACGTCACAGAACTCTCTCTCTTCTTACCAGAAACCTCCTTTTAAGACAATCCGTCAAGAGGAGGTTTTCCTCACTATAATAAGCTTTCTTCACTTCTCTTTGGAGCAGACAATTCTCAGCTCTTGGTCTATCATCAATCACGATCAAGCAACTGATGGTATTCTATTTATAGTTGTTTCTACCTATGGAGGTCACACAGACATTCGCTAATTTCATGAAGCTCATTATATCGGATATCCTATCAAATTCGAGTGACATGTTTTTTCTCATTAATACAAAATACTAATTCCATGTAATATAACTACCCCAATACAGCTTGTCAGACGTCAAATTTGAGTGATGGGTTGTTATATATTTATCAAATCACATACATTCCTCTCCTGGGAATGAAATGCCACAACTCTTCTCCTGGGAAAAATGCCACAGTTTCTTTCTAAGCTTTTGATAGAAAGATGACTAATAGAGTAGTCTGTAAATATCTGGCATTTGTAATAAAATAAAAATCATTATAAAATTTACAAAAAAACTGATACAAAAGCTTAAAATAAACTTCTTTTAATAAAAAAAGCTGATAGAAATCCATATAAATAAGAAAAGTTATTATTTAAGTATTGCTCATATCAAACATCCTACAGTATTCATAACGAATAAGCCAGTCGAGTCAATTTCGATTCCAAATGGTGCCTTGCGTTGTAGTAATAGCTTTGGAAAAGAAATAAATTCATTGTAGATCGTGAGAGATGACGTTTATCGCTGCGACACCTGGTGGGAATGTTCTTTCATATCCAGTATATAAATGTGGGGTAGTCACTACTTACAGTTTTCTGAAAATGCATTACTTTTCCGGCATATAACATTTTGAAACATTTGAATGGTGTTTCTTTCGCAAAGAAATACCAGCTAAATGTTTTCTAATAAAAACATCACATTTTTTATATAATAAAAAATATTTAAAAAATAAGAAATACAACTTAAATGTATCTTTTATATAGAAAATCGCTAATTTTTTTTAAAAACCCTCTTGGCTTCAATAAAGGGATACCGCTTGCATATACATGAATAAAGAAACATTACTTAAATATTTCTTTAAGAAAGAATTACTACTGATTTTATTTATTAAAAACCTTCTACTTTAATGAATACCGTTTGAATATGCATAATAAAAAGAAACATTACTTAAATATTTCTTTAATGAAGAAATACCACTGAATTTATTTATTAAATAAAACCCTTCCAAGAAATACCGCTTGAATATGCACTAATATATAAACATCACTTAAATATTACTTTAATAAAAACACTGATTTTATTTAATAAAAATCCCCTTTACGTTAATAAAATACCACTCGAATATGCATTAATAAAGAAACATTATTTCAATATTTCTTTAATGAAGGAACACCACTACCCTTCTACTTTAATGAAAACTGCTTGAATATGCATTAATAAAGAAAAACTTCTTTTATAAAGAAACGTTACTGATTTTATTTATTAAACAAAACCCAAAATCCTTTTTAATAAAGGGATGTCACTTGAATATACATTAATAAAGAAACGTCACTTAAATAAACTCATGTTTGTGAAAATTGCAACATCATGAAGGAATCGTCATAATTGAATGAAATTTAATACACAGTTGAGTGGTAGTGGTACAAATAAATGATTAAATGTTCAAAGCAAACAAACAATAACAAGAGATCGGAATCAGTATTTTGTGTAGCCACCACGCGCCGTAATAAGAAATGCATTAATAAAGAAACATCACTTAAATGTTTCTTTAATAAAGAATTACCACCGATATTATTTATAAAATATCCCTTTACTTTAATAAAATACCGCTTAAATGTGAATTAATAAAGAAATATTACTTAAATGCTTTTAACAAAGAACATCACTTTAATAAGTGAGCAAAGCAAAAAATGGGCTTGTGTTAATTCCTAAAATAGGTATGCTTTAATTCTTAGAATATGCATGTGATAATTTATGTATGAGTTAATTCATAGAATGGGCATGTATTATTTCATAGAATAGGTCTTAATTCATAGAATATGCATGTGTCAATTCATAGAATAGGCATGCGTATATTCATAGACTAAGCATGCGTCATTTCGTAGAAAATGTATGCGTCAATTCATAGAATATACATGCGTCAATTCGTAGAATATGCATGCGTAAATTCATAGAATATGCATGCGTAAATTCATAGAATATGTGCATAGGCATGTGTTAATTCATGTAACACAGGCATTCATTATATGCATGTGTTAATTCATAGAACACATGTGTTAATTCACACATTCATTCTATGCCTTTGTTAATTCATAGAATAGGCATGTGTTAATTCATAGAATAGAATGCGTTAATTCATAGAATAATTATTTGCTAATTAATTCCTTTGATATCTTATTTTTATTACTTATTAATAATTATTAATTAATTAATTATTACTTATTACAAATTAATAATTAATAAATGCCATTGTTATGGTTAACATTTATTTTAAAAATTCACTTGGCAAAAGGGCGAAAATGACTCATTATTTTTTAATGGTTTATGAAGTAAATCGTTTGCGGAAAAATTTAGGTACTGCCAAGTTAGAGAATCAACCAAACTTCTTTTAGCAAAAAGTCCAACACATTTATTTTTCAGTGATCATTAGTAAAGAAAGTAATTAAATCCCATTTGCATATTACGAGAATATGCAATCTCCAGACTAATCCCACATATGCATCCCTTTGAATTGCAAATGAAATGTTTTTGTCGTTGCAGAATCGGGTAAAACGGAATTCTTCTTTGAAACCGTCTGTTCTCTGCCTCAGGCGAGATCCTTATCTCAAAAAACTAAACAAGATAAGGTAACATTTTCCAGAATAAATCTGGAGTGCGCTCTTTTAAACATTCTGGAAAAACAAGCTTTTAAGTAGTATGTACATACGCGATAAAAGAATAAGTTGACGACGAACGAAACCTGTTCTTGAATTTATTAATAAAGAATTTAAATAAATTAATAAATAAATGTCATCCATTTTGCAACTTCAATAAAGTAAAACTAAGAATTTTGGAAAGTTGTTGATGTAGGATTTTTAAATTAAAATGTTAAAGATTAAATGTCTAATTTGTTGACATAAAATATACTTTATATAAACTAACACATAAAAATAGAGGATTAGTTAACTTTTTTTCCACGCCATTTGAAATTCCAAAATCGCTGTGTGATCTTTTATTTTATGCATGAAAAGCATGATTACGATCGTTTAGATCGGAATATATTAAATTTTTCATACAATCAACACGTAAATGAAAATACATATTAAACATACAAAATTACATATATATATATATTTATATATTTATATATGCAATCTTCTGTACTTGTGTTTGCCACTGAACTCCTCCTAAACGGCTCGACCAATTTGGATGAAATTTTGTGTGTGTTTGACAAAACATGGAGAAGGCTTTTATATATCCCCTTTGTTGTAAGTCGCTACCAGATGTCGCTGCTGTATATCAACTTCTATACCTTCAACCAATCGCTATGAAAAGGGGTAATGATATGTATACGAGTATGGAAAATAAGTTCAGGCTACCCACTTTACTATTACTTGCCACCAGATGGCGCTAGAGCAATTTAACTTACATACTGTTCAAACGATATTCATGAAAATTATAATGTACATGTTTTAGAACATTGAGAATATAATCGCGTTATGTGATTTTCTACAATGCATATACACTATTATGTTATTTATTAACCAAATTTTGATTTTTCTAATTAAATAAATAATAAATTAAATATTTGCTTTACTTATTACTTTTTCCCAAGAGAAGAGAAATTTCGCGATTTCTGTTCCCAGGGAAAGGAATGTATATTCTTTAACAAATAACAATCTATCATTGAAATCTGACAGCAAATAAACAGTGGCATGGATATTTTTACTTTGATCATTTAGTGTCTTGTTCTAATGAGAATAACCTGAAACTCAAATCGACAGCAGATAATCAGTGGCATAGATAAAATCGATCATGAAATTAGCTATTGTCTATTCGACCTTCATAGGTCGAAAAATTACTGATGGGATATGGACTACATCATGAGTTACTGCATCGTGATTGGTGATAGACCATGGACTGAAGAAGTGTCCACTCCAATAAGAAGTGAGGGAAGCTGACACTCTTGGCGGATTTTCTAAAACAGAGGTTTTGGGAGAAGAAGGGAGGGTATTCTGCGGCGAGTCGACAAGAAGTGTTGTTTTTATCTTTTTCTGTGAAGTGCCTGAACAGACCGGAGATTCTGGCTGTTTACATAGTGAGCCCCTTGTGGTTTCATGTAATACGCCACGTATAATTAAGGTCTACCGCAGATGAAGGTGTATTAGATACGTTGTAGTCTCGAGAACTTGGAGTGAACAACTCTTATGAATCAAATTTATATCTTTAATTTCAATTTTTTTGTAATAAAAATAATTCAGAGTTCAATAATGTTTGTACATAAAAATTAAAGTGTTCCCATGAAACTAAAAGTGAAACTTTTGAAGTCGTTATAGGTCTAGCATAGGACGAGACGTTACAACAATGACATTAGTTATCCAAATTTGTTTGTTGTTTCTTATCCCACTTGGCTGGCCAAGCCCACGAGCCCATACGAACTCATGATTGAAGGGGAAGGAAGCAGCTTCTGTTGTGATGGAGCATCCCCATAGGTAGAAGTCTGACTTTGGCTCCGTGACTTTGCTCTTTACAGTCATAGGAGACCATGACCTACGGCTGAAAGTGGATTCCGAACCACTACAAACATCCATGACACCGCCGGGATTCGAACCCAAAACCTGTGGCGCCAGAGCACTAGACACTCGGCCATTCAGGTCCCAAATTTGTGAATGCCAACGGCACGCGGTGTTCCCAGGTGGTCACCCACCCAAGTACTGACCGCGCCCAATGATGCTTGACTTCGGTGATCTAACGAGAACCGGTATATTCAGCATGGCCGTTGGCTATTGAAATTTGAATGTATTAATATATATGTTGGAGTTATAATTAATATATGTTGTATGGTTAATATTTGTGAATTACCTTACTTCTAAACTTTCAGTATGTGAAAACGACATTAGTTATCCAGCTTTATATGCTCACAGTATTATATCTTTCGATGGGCTTAATTTTCGCTTTTTTGAAATATATTTTATATTTCTAAAAAGATTTCAAAATATATAAAATACATTTATTTCTTTGAAATGTAAATAAAATAATCAAATATGTATAATCACCGATGTTGTTTAAAATTTATTTAGTAAAAGTCATAAAATTATTTATAAAGTCAATGTAAGTAAAATAAAGAGCTATTTAAAATTGTTCTGCTTTTTTCGGATTAAAATAAGGAATTTTCAATAAGTCCAACACTTATTCGATTGTTCAAATGCTTTTAAACTGATGTGATTATTCTCTGAAAATACTTTCCTTGTCGTATTGGAAATAAAATACTGATAATTCAATAATATGAAATCTAGGAAGGCTTAAAAATTTTACTGGTACTACTATTGACTATGGATTGATGGAGATTGAGTGCTTTTCTTTACAAAAGTGAAAATTGCTAACACGTTTTCCGAATTTGATTCCACAAGAAATAAAACGTTCGCAAACTGTTTGTAATTTTCATGAATTTAATAAATTCCGTCGTTCCTTTTATAAAAACGGACTCATTTTTGCATACTTTAAATTAGAATATTAAAGATTTGTGTAAACTGTATCGGGGGTTTGATAGGCGAGTGACTAGCGCTCTGGCTGTCGATGCCGCAGCTTTTGGGTTCGAGTCTCGGTAATGCAGTGAATGCCTGTAGTGGTTAGGAATCAAGCCGTAGGACCCAGTCTAATGTGACTGTAGAGCTATGAGAATATGTATGACTACCCTACTCTGTAAAAAAGGAAACATGTACTGTCTAGTAATAAGCCAGCAGGCAGACGGTCTTGCCCACCATGGGGCTATTGCGTCACTAATGATAATGTAAATAGTACCGCAGACTTGATGGCCGAGTGACAAGCGCTGTGGCGATCGGTACCACATCTTTTGGGTTCATGTCCCAAAGGTGCCGTGGATGCTTGTAAATGCAAGCGTGAATGTTTGCCGTGGATCGGAATCCATTTTAAACCGTAGGACCCAGTCTAGCATAACTATTTGGCGTAGGGCTGTTAACTCTACTTACCTCGTAAAAAGAAAAACAACATTTCATGTCTCGGAATCTGGCAGAACGCCTTGCCCACCATTGAGCTGTTGCGCCAATGAAAAGTCATAACTACTGCACCCTGATGTTATTATATATTTATTTTTTATGTGTCATTAAGTGAGAAATATCTAGTTTAAGTAAAAATGGTTTTACATTAATGCAAATAACATGAGATTTTTTTTTGAATAAAACAGTTTTGATTTACTTTATACTTACATTTTTAAATTTAATATATAATTTCGGGCTTGATGGCTGAGTGACTAGCTCTCTGGCGCTCAGGGCCTAGAGTTCAGGGTTTGAGTCCCAGCAGCACCATGGATGTTTGTAGTGATTTAGAATCCACTTTAAACCGTAGTTCCCAACCTCATTTGATTGTAGAGCATAATGGGGTATTGTTACTCGCGTCCGTAGCATATCTTCAAGCTACAAGTACCCCTGAGTAGTGCCAAAGGAGTAACAGCATTCGTCGGTGCAGCCCACACGACATGCCTTCTTCAATTCTAGTTTGTATTGGACTGCTCACAGGGACATGGTCAATAAGTCCTAGTCCTTGATGCAATTAAAAGAAATTTAAATATTATATGTACGAAATGCTAATTTCGTGTATGTTTTAATTTAAAACAACAGAGTATGATATCAGTATTTTATTTGATTTCAGTATTTTGATGTTTAGCATGACATTTCCATATCAGACATCGAAATACCGATTTCCAACTGAAGTTCGAAATCGTTATAACCAATACGGGATATCGTTAGGTGTATCTGGCAATTTACGATATTTTCAGCACTTCTGTATAATTACTAGCTTGTGAAATTTAATGAATTTTCATCTTTTCTACTTATTGTGAGACTCTAATTAGAGAGATATTGTTTAACAAATTATTTTTAATGATTAATATTATTAATAATTTTCATATAAAATAAAACTTATTTTGTTAAAAGAATTTAAAAAAAATAAAATTTTATTTAAAGTTCACTTTTTTTTTATTTAATCTCATTTGGAAACTTTTTATAAAAAATGTTTGCAATTTCTATGTACTTAAATTTTGTAGTATTTATGTAATCTATATATTATTTAATGAAGCTTTTACCTCCTCTTATATGTATAATTCATAATGTACAGCCAAATTGTTAGCAAATTTTTTTGATTGATTTTATTTAAAAGTAGTCTTTAACTTAGGAGTCCTGATGGTTGACTGACTGGCGCTAGTTACTACAGGTTTCGAGTACTTAACTGCGCCATGGATACCTGTAGTGGTTCAGAATCCATTTTAAACCTTAGGTCCTGGTCTAATATGATTGTAGAGTATTGGACGTAGGTCTGACAGCCCTACCCGTAAACAGAAAACATCTACTAATTCAGAATCTGCCATTAGTTAGAAGGCCAGGGTCAACATGAACTGTAATTAGTTTGAAATATTTCACCTTTTAAAAATCAAAGATTAAAACCTAAACTTAATTAAGTTTAGGTTTTAATCTTGATTTAAGTTTAAAAGGTGAAAAATTTCAAACTAATAAGATTCTACAAAACCCTTACGCCACGTTCTTATTCAAATTTATGTTGTTGTCGTGTCCCTCACGGAAGGAGGGGAGAGGGGTGCAGCTTCTATTGTGATGGAGCATCCCCGTAGGTAGAAGTCTGACTTGGCTCCTGACGCTCTTACAGTCATAGGAGACCGAGACCTACGGCTTAAAGTAGATTCCGAACCACTACAAACATCCATGGCACCGCCGGGATTCGAACCCGAAACCTGTGGCGCCAGAGCGCTAGACACTCGGCCATTCAGGTGCCAAATTTGTGCATGCCAACGGGCACGCGGTGTTCCCAGGTGTTCCCCCACCCAAGTACTGACCGCGCCCAATGATGCTTGACTTCGGTGATGTAACGAGAACCGGTATATTCAGCATGGTACGGCCGTTGGCTTAGTCAGCTTTATAATATATATATATATATATGCATATATTTAAAATTTGGTTACTAAAAGGGATTCTTTTATATATTATATAAGGCCTAAGTATAAAAAACTTAATTAAATTTCACTCACACTCCTGTTTCTGATTAAAAATACCTGCATATTTTGCACAAATATAAATTTTTGTTACAGAAATTTGTACTTATATATTATCATATCAGTCATAATGATCTTTGTACTTCATAAGTTTGTATATGGGTCTGACGGCTGAGTGAACCATGGTCCTCGGTATCACAGACTCAGACTCAAGTCCTGGTGGTGCCATTGATGTTGTAGTGATTTGGAATGCATTTTAAACTACTACTACTATATCACAGTTGCTGAATTGTCTCTTTACAGTTTGGGAATGATGTGGGTGAGAAGTCTGATTGAACTCTGTGACGCTCTACAGTCATATGAGGCCGATACCTACATGAAGTGGATTCCAAGCCACTACAAAGGGACTCCCAAGGAACCACCGGGACCACAACCCGAAACCTGTGATACCGAGCGCCAGAGAGCTAGCCACTCGGTGATCATGGCCGTGCATCTTAAACTGTAGGTCTCTGTCTAATATGACTGTTGGGTGTAGGGCCTGCAACCCTAAAAAAACTTCTCATAATATCCCTAAAAAGAAAGCATCTCATATTTCAAATTTTGCCAGAATGCACACGGGCCACCAAGGAGCTGTTGCGCCAATGAAGAAGTTTTTATATACATTTAAACATACTTTAACGTTATAGAGTGATTTATTCTTGTGTATTTGTTTTTATATTGAAACGAAATCCATAAATTTATAGTTATAACAGGTGGGCTGAAAAGTTCATCGGCTGACCCATAGATGGCGCTACTAGATACTAAATTCATATTTATAGTTAGCCCTATCCTTAAAAAGACATGTGTATAAATTTGACAGCTGTTGCACTATTAGTATGGGAGTTATAGCATTTTTAGTGAAGCTACTTTTGTTAGTTGGAAAAAAATGGATAAAAAGGAATTTCGTGTGTTAATAAAGCATTGCTTTTAGGCGAAAAAAATATTATTGAAGCCAAGGATTGGCTTGATAAACCTTATTCGGACTTTGCACCAGGAAAATAAACCGTAGAGAAGTGGTTTGCTGAATTTAGACGAGGCGAAATGAACACCGAGGACGATGCACGCAGTGGACGCCCCAAAGAGGCTGTTACCGACGGAAACATCAAAAAGTCCACAAAATAATTTCTGATAACCGTAAAGTGAAGTTGACTGAGATAGCTGAGACCCTAAAGACATCAAAGAAATGTGTTGGACATATCGTGAATGAATATTTGGATATGCGAAAGCTCTGTTCAAAGTGGGTGCCGCGCGAGCTCACAATCAACCCAAAACAACAACGAATTGATGATTCTAAGCAGTGTTTGGAGCTGTTCAATCGTAATAAACCCGAATTTTGCGTCGATATGTGACAATGGATGAAACATGGCTCCTTCATTTAACACCGTAGTCCAATCGACAGTCAGCCGAGTGGACTGCACGTGATGAACACTAAAAATGCTATAACTTCCCTAAAAATGCTATAACTCACATACTAATAGTGCAATAGCTGTCAAATTTATACACGTGTCTCTTTAAGACTAACTAAAACTCATATGGATTTATGGATATGGGGCTAACTAAAACTCATATGGATTTAAGACTGGTACCGCCATCTATGTGTCAGCCGACGAACTTTTCAGCCCACCTGTTACAAAAACGGCTCTTAATTTTAGGTAAGAATAATTCTCCTCCCCTTTTTCTTCTTTCTAATAAACTCACTAGTAATTATGTCCGCTTCACCAATAATTTTCTTCATGTAGTCAAATTTAATATATTGATTGATATAACTTTTTTCTTATTTGTTCTGCAAGAAAAAAGGGTGGTGCACACCATTTTAACGATTAACGATGGTACTAAACGAATGCAACTAATTATATAGCACTAAATAAAAATCGAATGACATATTTTGCAATGGAATAGGTATAATCAAATGAATAAAAGGAGTTCATTTATTTTGAAAAAGGAAATAATTATACGTGGAAGACAAACTGGAAGACTTAGTGAAAAACAAATTTAAATAATGCATGCTAGAAAATAATGATTAAATATATTTTTAAATAATTAATGGTCGTGATCGCTTATAGATACCCATTTTATTGTTTACGATTTAAAAACAGGCTCCAAATTTGAAGTTAAATCAGTGTAAAACCGATATACCATGATATCGCTATATTAGAATATGGACTAATTATTGAATTTAGAGATTTCATCGTAAAACCATCGTTTTTTTGTTTCAACGCAGCTGGAAACCACTCAGACAGTTGTCTTTGATGCCTTAAGGCAAGCGCTGCACAAACGTTACTCACTTATCACTAACCAGGAGGTGCGTGCAGCTTGAAGATAAGCCGCGGACGCGGAGTAACAATGCCCCCGCAACGCTCTACGATCCTGTTAGACCGGGACCTACTTTTTAAAGTGGATTCCGAACCTCTACAAACAACCATGGCACCGCCGGGACTCGAACCCGAAACCTGTGGTACCGAGGGCCACAGCGCTAGCCACTCTGCCATTTAGGCCCCAAAACTATCATAGTAGAGCATTTTTCGAAAGATATTAAAAATAAATTGAAATTTTAAATTAAATTAAGTAAAGGAAATGAAAGAAAATAAATTTGAGTTTAAAAGTTTTCAATGAAGAATTGAATATGAAAAACATTGACAAATTGTAAAAACATAATTTTAAGAAAATTTCTTTGTTATTTAGAATTTAAAATAATGCTTGATAAAAGTATCTACATGTATAATACATAACAAGAATTCTTGTTAATAACTCCAATGTATTATATTTACAACTTTTCGGAAATAAAAACTTCAAAAGGGAAATTGAATGTATTATATGTATAAGATACTTTAATACATTACAAGAATGACATTTAATGAGTTTTGTTTAAATGAAAATATATTAAATAAAGTAAGTTAATCACATAAAAAAAAATTTAAAAAAAAGTTTAAACTAATTAATTTAGAACACTGCATACATTTCAAAGTATTAAGTAACTTAAATTAATTAATTAACTTTTATTAATTAGTTTCATTAAGTAACTTTTCAATAAGCACATCAGGTATTATTTATAAATAATTTTAAGAAGTTTTTAAAAGATAAAAAAATATAACTTATTGAAAATATATTACAATTTATTTTCATTTTAATATAATTATTTTTATGAAAGTGAAATGTAATTACCGAACAAGTTAAAGTTAACAACTATACTTAGTTAATAATTATATAATTAGTTCATTAATTATTAGTTACTTGTTCGATAATTAGTTAATTATCGAAACAAGTTAAAAATTTGACACATTTTATAAAATTATAATATTAAAATAATTTTTTTGCCACAAATATAAAGTTTTTTCGTAAACATAAAATTTTTTGTCACAATCTATAAATTTCTATAGATCTTACGATTGTTGAAATCAAATATCATTAACATTATAACACGTAAAATATTTCCCTTTCAAATAAAGCAAAATAAATGCAATTCAGTAAACAGGTTTTTGACAAAATAGTTTTCCCCAAAGCATATTTAAAAATTTTAGTACGAATCAATTGCCAAATTTTATGTTCTAATTGAATTAATGAAAATTATTTTTATCAAAAGGGCTTAGTTATAGAAGCATAATTATAATTTGAATAAAATGAAAAAAATGAATTGCTGAAAATAAAATGAAAAGTTTCAAGAAAATATTTTAATGACTTTTCCCGAAATTAAAACTTAAATGTAATAATAATAATAATTAATAATAGTATTTAATGTAGATAATAATAATTGTAGTTTTAAAAATCCATACTCTTAAAAAATTTACAAAACATTTAAAAGCAATGGAAATAAAAAGCAGACTAAAAGGGAATTAAAGCTGCTTGAATAATTGAAGCATGTTTGGCTTCAATAACAAATGTTGAAGCAAGGAGTACTTCAGAAAAGGAATCCAAAATTCGTTATCAATAGTAAACTACGGTAAAAACAACTTTTGTAAGAATAATTATTAATATAATATGTTTTAGAATAAATATTTCTCTTTTGAAAAAGTTGTTTACTTAATTAATTTTTAAAAATGAAGTTATTTATTCCTGGAACACATTCTAACGGTTTAATATCAAGAAGTTTTTCATTGTTGTATTAATTAATAAAAAAAAAGAATATTAATTAATTAAGCAGAATATTAAAATGGTTAAATATTTTAATCATATTAAGAACAAAAAACAAGTTGTACAAATACTTTAACGATTGACAAATTAGTTAGCGAAGTTATAAATATTTCCTCTATGCAGTAAATTTTCAATAAGTATTTTTTAAATATAGATATACTTTTTAAATATTGCGATATATAGATATACTTTTTAAATATTGCGATATATAGATATACTTTTAAATATTGCGATATATAGATATATTTCTAAATATTTATATATACATACACTTTTTTAATATAATATATATTAGAACACTTATTTCTTATTTAAAAGTTTTACTTAAATTTATTACTGCCACATATTCTAACGGTTTAATGTCAAATAGTTTTTCAAAGTCCTAAATATTAATTAATTTAATAGAATATTAAATAATTAAATAATATATTAAAATGGTTAAATATTTTAATTAGATTTAGAACAGTTACAAGTTGTGCAAATAGTTGTAAAGAGAAAAAAAAAGGAAAAGCTAATTAGCGAAGTTATATAGAAGATTCCCTCTACGTAGTAAATTTTCAATAAATATTTTTAAAAATAGATATACTTTTTAAATATTGCGATATATAGATATACTTTTTGAAATATATCTTTATGTATATTATTAATTAGACTTAGTACAAAAACAAGTTGTAAAAAGAAAAAAACGGAAATATTAGTTATCGAAGTTATAAAGAAGAATTCCCTTTTGTAGTAAATTTTCAATAAATATTTTTTTAAACATAGATATACTTTTTTTACAATAATATCTTTAAGAATACATATTTCTTTTCAAAAAATGTTTTACTAATTCAGTTTTTAAAAAATAAAGACTTTTTATTCCTGGAACATATTCAACGGTCTAGTTTCAAATAGTTTTTTCAAAGTTCTAAGTATTAGTTATTTTTTTCAGCATGTTAATTAATTAAGCACACTAATTAATTAATTAAGCTCAACAATTAATTAATTAAGCACAATAATTAATTATTTAAGCAGAATATTAAAATGGTTAAATCTTTTAATTAGATTTACAACAAAAACAAGTTGTAAAAAAATACTTTAACGGAAAAAAAATAAAAGTTATTTAGCGAAGCTATAAAAGAAGATTTTCTCTATATAATAAATATTCAATAAATATTTCTTAAATATAGTTATATCTTTTAAACATTACTTAATAATTTTTAAAAGCAAAACCTTAAAATACTAAAGGAACACTACAGAACTTTGAAACCAAACTTCTTTAACACTTAATTTGCTTAAACCTTTCCCTAATTTTTCCCATAATCAAATTTCGCTTCCCAATAATAAACCGCGGAAATACAATGAATGGCAAAACCCATCACTAAAATAATTTCCCTAGAAATAAAAAATAAATAAATAATAAAGTTAGTTAAGTTGCGCATCCGGCTGCTGTGCTATCCGGCAAAGAGCGCTGGAAGCAGGTAAAGAGTTTTGACTTACGCTGTTGGCATTGTGCTGCTGTTCGCCTGTTGATCCGGTGGGCTTGACTGTGGAGGATGGGGCTGAACGGCACACTTTCACAAAAGTCGCGCATGCGCACACAGCATCCGGAACTCGAAGCGGATGCGAGGAAAGAGTCCGGAGTTCTCCGGCTTTTGTTCCTGCTTTCTGAAAAGAAGGGAGTTTCGAACGACTTCTGTTTCGAACCTTCGAACGTTTTCTGTTTTTGATTTCAGATACCGGATCTTAAAGGTTTTTATGAGTTCAATCAACAATACCAACAGCAAAAAATATAGAATAAAACTCCTAACCTATACTTGTTAAAGTTTTCAAGGTTATAAATATAACTATTGAAACTATATTTTTAAATTCATATATTCATTCATATCTTATTTAATATAATTATAATTTTGTGATCTCCGGCTTTGTTGGTTCTGGAATAGAAGGATGGTAGCAAGGGAATTTAGAACGATTTCTGTTCCGAACCATCGAACGTTTTCAGTTTTTCTAAAAGGTTTTTTATGAGTTCAATCAACAATACCAACAGCAGAAAAAAATGGAACGAGTTGCTGAACCTTGCTAAACTTTTTGCAAGGTTATAAATAAAAATAGTGTTGCGATATTTTGAAATGATGGAATTTGGTGGTTGCTTTTGATAGGAAAGAACTTTTAAAAATGTCTGACTAAAGATTTGTATGCGATAATGTTAAGTTGCATTTAAAAAATATAAATAATAGGTATTTTGTGTGGTATTGGTAAGATAAATATTATGTTCATTAAAAATAAAAAGGTAACTTTTTGAAAATGGCCCTGATGGCCGAGGGGCTGGTGCTCTGGAACTCGGTACAACAGATTTCGGGTTCGACTCCCGGCGGTGCCATGAATGTTCGTAATGGTTCGGAATCCACTTTAAACAGTAGGTTCCAGTCTAATATAACCGTAAAGCGTAGGCTGAAAACTCTACACCATACAAAGGAAACATAACCTATTTCGAAGTCTGAAGTTTTGAAACTTCTGTTATTTTTAATCTACGTGAAAAAAGTTTGTACTAAATTCAAAAACTTCACTGTAAGAATGGCTAAAAACTAATTTTATTAATGAATTTGCAAAATTTTTACTTAATTAATTACACTCGTAAAGATATTATACATGCTTACATTTTTTTTTTTTTGCCATATTATTTATTTATTTTTGAGGAATTGTGTTCGTGAAAATGTAAAATCAAAATTAAAATATTTCAAATAACTAACAATCTCTGATGAAACTTCTCATAACAAATTTTTTTCAGGTAGATTAAAAAGAGCAGAAGTTTCAGAATTTGTTTTAAAAATATCAGAATCACGATTTAAGTATTAAAGACTTATTAAGGGTTTACAGTATACAGTTAAGAATAGGTAAACAAGAGAAACTATATTAATTAATGTTCCACGAATTTTGCATTAGAGAAAAAAATATTAATTTTGGAAAGAGCCTCTAAATTGTGTAATATAAGAATTGTTTCTTTAATTAAATGCTTAATAAATGTTAAATTTATTTTGATACAGATATTTGTTTATTAAAATTACGATTTCTTACTATATTTTCCTTCTTGTAACAGTTAATTAGAATGAAATCTTTGGAATATTTTGAAATCTAAGGATTTTTTAATTAAATTTCATATATCAAATCAGATATAAGTAGAAAAACTTTATTAATTGTTTTTAAAAATTATGTTTGTTTTTTCAGTAATTAAAAACTTTTTCAAGCGTTGCATATTATAGAAATATTATTTTTTTCAGTTCTTAAAGAATAACATAAAATATAGTAAACTATAAGCAGCTTTGATTACCGTATAAATGTTCCTTCGTATTTAATGATAAAAAAGTTCTACACCTATTTTCCACCATGTAATGTTCTTTTTCTAGGAATTCATAATTGCGATTTTGGATAACCAAAATAAACTTAATTTAATTAAGCATTTCTATTAATTTTTTAATATTTTTTTTTTTTTTTCTAACGCAGCTGGCAAACACTTAGACAGCTTGGTCTTTTATTGGATGCCTTAAGGCAAGCGCTGCACAGACGTTATTCACTTTGCATTACATAGGGGGCTCGTGTAACTTGAAGATAAGCCACGGACGCGGAGTAACAATGCCCCCGCAACGCTCTACGATCCTATTAGACCAGGACCTACGGCTTAAAGTGGATTCCGAACCACTACAAACATCCATGACACCGCCGGGACTCGAATCCGAAACCTGTGGTACCGAGCGTCAGAGCGCTAGCCACTCAGCCATTCAGACCCCGAAATTTTTTTATATGTAACTAAGTATTTTTTTTCTAAATATTCTCCTAGCATATTTATAATTTTTATCTACCGAAAACGTTATGAGGGTACAATTTTAAAATTCTCCTTCTTCAGCTACTCGGAGTCAAGTCAGACATCTATCAGAACCTGCCTTCTTTCCCTCTATCCATGAGTAACCTTCTTTCCCTCTATCCATGAGTAATTTACTCATGGATAGAGGGAAAGATGCCCATGAGTAATTTACTCATGGGGTGTTCGAACCGAGCTGCCGGATACTGAGGTTTGGTTTGGTTTGTCGCTCTACGATCATCTTGTGCACACTTTGGGCTAACTAGACCGGGACCTACAGTTTAACGTGGAATCCTAACCACGAACTAATATCCATGCCACCGCCAGGATTCTTGAAGCCTGTGGCACCAAAAACCAGAACGCTAGCCAATTGGCCAGCAGAGAAATAATCACAAACTATTCATGAAACTGAGGATTAATCAAAAAATTTTGTTTCTTTTTCAAAATCAAATTTTTGGTTTCTTTAAAACTTGGAAAACGAGCAAACCTTTAAAGAATCTATTAGGTTGGTGCATAATTATCAGACTTTTTTAAAACTATATTATCAGGCGTCCTTAAACACTATTTATGAAAAAAAAAACATAAAAATTCAACAGTTTGAATGATTAATCCGGAGCGCAGTCACCATCTACTTCAATAACTGCTTCCCATTTGCTTGGAATACGGGTGATTCCACGGACAAAGAATTCACGGTTCTTGGAGGCAATCCATGCTTTGACATTCACCACTAAGTTATTGAAATCACCCTAAACTTTGTTCACCTGCCAGTTTTTCAGCGACCGATTGACGTGGCAGATTCTCCTGTGGAGAATATGGTGGATGTGGAAGCAGTTCCCAGCCGTTATTGGCAATACATTCGACAACACGATGCTCAACATGTGGACGCGCATTATCGTGGTGGAAGACGATATGGTTCTCTTGTGCAGTCTTTTGGTTGAATTGTCCGCGTTGAAGTTGTCGGCCAGCATTCGAGTTGTCAAATTTTCGTCCCCTTCCACGGCTACCAAAATTGTCTTTACGTCAAAATGCAATGGTCGACCTCTTCCAGGTTTATCTTCCAAGCTAGTATAGCCAGATTTGAAATGGACCAACGACTCCCTGCAACAAATTTCGCTGATTGTGCTCTCACCGAAAAGTTCCTTGAGATCTCGAAATGACTGTGCTGCTTTCCATCTTTCTCAAAGTGGTGCAGCATAATATGACGAATATGAGTATGATTATCGACACGCATTTTTATAACCTACACGTAGAAGGATATTTTTATTCATAAATTTTATAAAATATTGTAAATATTTTTATTAAAATATAGCACGTTAAAGAAATGCCTGATAATTATGCACCAACCTAGTATTAATTTCTATAATAGATATTTAATATTTAAGATAAAAACCTACAAATGCAATTATTTCTCCAATTATAATAGATCTAATAAGCTCTTTTTCAACACTTTTATTTTCATTTTTATCGAACAAGTTTAAGGAACTCAAACTATAGGAAAACAAATCAAGAGGAAAATAAATTTTTAAAAATTGTATTTAAACAGATTCAATGACAATTTGCATAGGCAAAATGAGTAAATAATTAAACTATAAAAAAAAAAAAAAGTTGTTCTTCAAATAAAAATTATATTTAACACCGAATACTAGATTAAACGTTAAATAATTTCAGTGAAGTGATAAATAATGTTTTAAACAATTCAGAAAAAACTTCTTCCCTTTTTACAACTCTCCTGCTAGTTTGTTTTTACAGTAAAAGGTATATTTTAAAAGTTTTAATTTAATTTTCTTAAACTAGCATTGGTTGCAAAATAAAAATTTTATTTTTTATGTAGGACCTAACTTATCTGGAATTTTTGGAAACTACACTCATGTCCATAAATTAAGGATAATTCAGAATCACACAGAAATTGAACTCTAAAATAAAAATTTCACCTGTAGAATTATCACACACATCTTGAAGAAGAGTAGGCAAATTACAGGAAACCACCAGATGGCACGGATAGTACGTCACATTGACGAGAGTGTAAGAGAGGGGTATATAAGGAATGGTGGCAAAGAAGTAAAATTGTTCACAAGCGCTTTAAAAAGCCTTTCAGTGCAATAACCGCATAGTTATGGCACAAAGAAAGCATTTGATGATTTTTTACGTGGTAGAATTATCGGACGACTGGAATGTGGACGTACCCAGCTGGAAGTATCCGAGGAACTGGAATCACCCAGAGTGTCATCTCCAGGCTTTGGCAACGATTCGAAGATGATGGTAATGTGAGTAGATGTTACAGCACAGGTCGCCCCCGAATTACAACACCGAATGAGTACCGGTATTTAGCAGTTACTGCCAAAAGAAACAGACGGAGCCCAGCATCAGACCTGTCTCGTCAGCTCTCTTCAGCTACCGGTATTGCAGTTTCAAGGCAGACGGTGTACAGACGCTTAGGGCACATTGGTCTATATGCTCGTAGGCCTGTCAGATGTGTTCCACTTACCGCAACTCACTGTCGCCTGCAATTAACCTGGAGTAGAGAGCATGCATTGTGGACACCGCAACAGTGGTCTTGTGTGATGTTTTCCAACGAGTCCAGGTTTAGTTTGCAGTCGGATTCTCGCCGGACTTTCATATGGAGAGCGCCAGGTACCCGTTACCACCAAGAGAACACCATTGAACGACACCGTTACGGTGGTGCAGGATGGCTCGTTTGGGGAGGAATTATTCTTGGTTCCAGAACTGACCTGAATGTTCAGAGTGTAACGATGACAGGCACATCTATCGGGATGTCATTCTGGAACAACATGTACGTTTGTTTCGGGGCGCCATGGGTGCTGAATTTCTGTATATGGATGACAACGCCCGTCCTCACCGTGCAAACATTGTAGACGAATGCCTTCAATTGAGGATATCTCCCGTATGGATTGGCTAGCATACTCACCGGACTTGAATCCAATAGAACATGTGTGTGATATGCTTGGCCGACGAATTGCAGCCCGTCAACCCCTCCCACCTGTCAACCGGAACTTCGAGGGCATTGCTTCATAATTGGTGTAATATTCCCCAAGATCTGATTGATAATTTGATACTCAGCATGCCTAGGTGTTGTAAGGCCTGTATTGCATCGTCCGGGAGACATACCCCTATTAACCATCTTACTAACCATGTTATACTGTTGTTTGTAAATAGGTTCTTTTTGAAATTTGCTCCGGGGAGTAAAAATCGCAATTTTTATTAATTATGTCAAACATATAGCATCTTTTTTGCTTTTTTACCTTTTGTTTTATAAATAGACTTTACAAATCAGTCAAATTTGTTTTGCTTCTGTCTCTTTCTTTGCCTGAACTTCATTATCCTTAATTTATGGACATGAGTGTATATTTCCGAATATATAGGTAATATTATTTTATTTTATTGTGGTTGTTGATGATGTTGTTTTATCAAATAATTCTCTTCGTAGTAGTGCTTTTAATATTTTAAACTAATAAAAATTAAAAAATAATTAATTTTAAAATAAAAAATAATTAATTTTAAAATAAAAATAATTAATTTTAAAATAAAAAATTAATAATTTTAAAATAAAAAATTATTAATTTTAAAAATTAAAATTAATTATTTTAAAATTGAAAGTTAATTCATTTTTTATTTTTTAAATTTATTGAATTTTCTAACCAATAAAAGAAATTGCTGAATTTTTTTTTCAAAATATTTTTAATTGACAGAAAACTGGAACTATCTTTTTGATAGTTGCAGAACAATTTGATCACTGGAAACACAATTTGATCATTGATTGACTGGAAAGTTAAAAAATTGTTTGAAATAAAAAGAAAGAATATGCTTAAATTAAAATGTAATTTTTCTATAAAACTATGTTAAATGATTGAGAACCTAATAAAATTGAGGTTAGGTTTTGGTTTGTCGTTCTATGATCATTTTGTTCACATTTTAGGCTAATTAGGTCGGGAACAACAATTTAACATGGATTCCGGACTACTCACAAACATTCATGACACCTCCAGTATTCGAACCTGGAGCCTGCGTCACCAACTACCAGAGTTCTAGCCATTTAGCCATCAGGCCCCATTTAGCGCCACGACAAAGAGGAATTATAAAATATTGTCAAAAAGATGCATCATTGTTCGTAAATTATTTTAAATAGATTGATTTTTTTTTTTAAAAATTAGTATAAATTTTTATTTAACAGTAATTTTTATAATAAATACTGTATGTGTAATAACAAGACTTGTACTCAACGAATATTCCTCCAATGAATCATGAGGGGGAGGACTATATACAAAGTGTTTATAATTAAAGTCACATTTTCAAAATGCTGTAAAAAAGAACCACGATTCACAATGAGTACAAATTTGAACTGAAGATACTTGAAGAAGGGGGAAACGGTACGGCATCAAAAAAGGTTCCAAAATGTATTAACAGATGGTGCCGCAGGCGGCATAAAGAAAGTGTATTCTGTTCCAGTGATATTTTGAATCAAAATGACAACGTATGTGACATGAGTTGCACATTAAACCAACTATAGTGTACAATATGCACGATTTTTTCGTTTTTTGTTTTTTTTTTTTTTTTGACGGAAAAAATGACTTCCAAGTCCTTCAAAAGATGTGTCACTGTTAGTGGAAAGACCATTAATCACGGCAAGGTCATACCAAATTGGATGGAAAAAATAGGTAGAATACTTTTTGATGCCATACCGTTTCTCCCTTCTTCAAGTATCTTCAGTTCAAATTTGAACTCATTGTGACGAGTGGTCCTTTTTTTTTTACAGAATTTTGAAAATGGGACTATAATTATAATCATTCTGTATATTATATTTATAGTAACTAAACTTTATATGTTATATTTATAATAACTAAACTTTATATGTTATATTTATAATAACTAAACTTTATATATTATGTTTAGTAACATCTAAAATTCCCTTAATATTTAGGCAAAAAAAAAATAGTCTTTGAAACCAAACATTCTTGTAAGTTAGTTTACATGAACTATTTTCAATTACATTTCAGACATCCTTTTCAAATATATTCTGTCGATAGTTTGAAAGTTTTCTGAAATTTAATTTACGGTTACATAAACTTTAATAGTACAGTTTTTATTTCAATTTTTACACACAAACCTTATGTGGCTTTTCTTTGGTATGGCAGAATACTTATTCAAAAATATTTAAAGGTAACGGAAACTTAACCTTCTATTTTGTTTTGTCTACGTGGCAACAGTGTGGATTGACGGCAGAAGAAAATAAATGGAGCATGTTCCGCATGGCCGGACAGTTTAATGCAGTTTGTGTCAAAGTTTGAGTAATCGAATAAAAATAGGAAATGAAAATTCAATGAAATGAATTCTTTTTTTTTTTTTATAAATGTAGTATGTAGTTTTTTTTTTGGCTGTACTAAAACAGTGAAAATTTTTCACTGACACGAATAGCATAAAGTGTGAATGTATAAATGAGTTTGACATTCTATTGAGAAAAGAAATAATGTATACTAATGTGCCCAAAAGTAAGACCAATTTAAATTTTTTCAAAATCTCTTTATATAATCTTCCAAATTTATTTCATCGCCTTAAAAGTAATCCCAGTAGTAAGGATAAATAGAAAAATCGTTCCAGTCCTAAGCGATCAGCAAAAATAATACAATAAATCATGAGTTTCCATATTAGGATCGTAAACATTTTATTTCATAAGGATTGTACAATGAATATACCAGGGATGAGCAAACTTTTTCGGTCGCGGGCCAAAAATCGAAAAAAAAAAAAAGTTTACCGGGCCAAGATAAATTTTTCTAAAATTTTGAAAACAATATACAAGTATTACAATTTAAATATGTTAATGAGATGTATGAAATGGAGATTTAATTTTAAAAGTTTTTTATATTGAGGTTCGAAGTGAGATGGACCGATTTCTAGGAACGAGGCTGAATGCTCATCTGTCAGTCTACTTCTGAAATAATTCTTTCTATGGTTCATAGTTGAAAACACGTGTTCACATATATAAGATGAAGCAAACATAGCACTGATTTTCTGGAAGTGAGATATTAAATTTGGGAAACTTACTTTCGATAAGGATTTGTAGAACTCTGACTTCGGCATACTTAGAAACAACTACTATATATTTCTTTTAATTTGCGTCGGACCGGCGAATTAAAATTCTATCCGTGGGACGGATAGAACCTTCCGGTGGGCCGGAGTTGGCCCGAGGGCCGTGGTTTGTTACCCATCCCTGGTTTATACAAAGTAAATCATCATTTAAAAAAAAAGGAAAAAAACAAAAACAGGTCACTCATTCATGAACACTAAATTCAGTCGTATTAGGAAGGACGAGATGCTTGTTTTAAATACATTCTGGTCAAATAGCTTTCCAACATGTATTTAAAGTAGATGGTCATAATTAATGTAGGGCTAATTCAATTTGATGGATGAATAATAATAGAAAATTTCTCCCACACATCAATGATAGTTAATAGAGAGTTTTTGCATACCCGTATTTTTTATCGTCCGATATTTTTCTCCCTAGCGCGCATGCTCATAGGAAACATTATTACAGATACGCATGCGCAATTTCCTATGAGCATGCGCACTAGGGAGAAAAAATATATAACGATAAAAATACGGTATGCAAAAACTCTAGTGTGTCGTCGTTCAGTTTTTTCAAAACGGGTTTGAAATGTTTGCTTTGCGTATTTTGTTTTAAATATCGAAATTATACCTTGATCTAATGGTTGTATCAAGGATGTAGTATTAGACGGTAGAAAAAAAAATAGTACATATGGATGTTCTAAAATTGGATGGAGGGTTGGATGCATTGTCCATAATCAAAAGAACTTGAATTCGAGACCCTTGACCAAAATGCTTTCCTACAGACGGCGCACTTGACCAGCAGCAAGGTGATCGAAAGTATGAATTTTAATATACAAAGAGATCACATTCCTTTCTGCTTTTAATATAGGTGAATCATGTGACATTCAGTAAGGACTACCGGCAAATATTTCAATTATAATTAATACACCAAAGATTTATAAACATCAAAAATTTAATTTTCACTTTGAACACTAAGCTTAATATGCAGACAAAGCAGATACAATTCCATATTGAGGTTATACAATTCGGGAATTCTCACAAATGGGAATTTCATTACATTCTCGTCTCCAATGTCTCAGTTATAAAAATAAAAGTAAAGTTAAATTTTTTTTTTTAGAATTTGGGTCGATCGTTTTAAATCAAAATATGTCGTGTAAAAAGGAATTCAATTTATTTTTATAATTTGTGTAAAAACAGAATTGAGTGTACAAATATTTTTTTAACTGTAAACATATAACAGGCTGGGCTTCAGGAGAAAATCTCTTCAATTTTTAAACATTTATTTAAAATGTTAAGATGTATACGAAGGGGATTTTCATTTAATAAAGTTTAAATATTTTTTGACAACATTTAAGCGTTTTCTTGATAAGAGTCCATAAATGCATCATAAGTCCCCAACTACACATCGAGTCGTAAATGTTTATATAAGAGCTATGTGTCTATGGAATTTTATTTATGTAGGGGATTCATGAAAAATTTTATTTACTGTGTCTCTATAACATAGACGCTTTAAAATAGAATTACAGAATGATCAAGATTACCATTTCTTCATCCCTTTTGTGGCCTGATGGCGAAATGGCTAGTGCTCCGGTTTTGGTATCACATGCTTCAAGTTCCAATTCTTTCGGTGGTATGGATGTTTGTGAGTGGTTCGGAATCCCCGTTAAATTGTAAGTACTCGTTTAATTAGCCAAAATTGTAAAAAAAAAAATGATCGTTGATCCCCAAACCAAAATCATCTGTTTAATACTCGACAAGCTGCATTCGATTAAAGATGTTCGTTGGACACAATAATTCAACTTTTCAGATTATCAATTTCGCAAATTGCGGGATTTAAAAGTATTAAATAATTTTAAAAAAAATATTTTTCGTTATATGTAAGAAACATTTACATGCATCTTTACAAAAATATTTTACATGCATCTTTACAAAAATATGTAAAAGTGCCCAAAATACATGATGCACACTTGACATTGACAACCTGAAAAGCCACATTATAGCTTCATACGTAATGCGGAGTTTTCATTTTCTTAAACTCATCATGCAATTGATAATGCCTGATGATCACATAAATTCAACTTTTCAAATAAAAAGTGATAATAGCCCAATGATTTAATTTGAGGTTTCACTAGATATATTCTGGCCAAACATTAAGCTATAATTGTTTGGTTATTCCCAATTTTTTTTCAGTAACGAAAACTAATATTTAGTAAAAAAATCCATGTACAGGTGGTTATCAAAATTATGGAAACTCATGTGAATAGAATGGACATTTAAAATGCGCTTCATAAGTAATAAAATGTAACCTTAGCTACCAATATACCAGTTATATATAAAATGAATATGCCATGGTAGTATGTGGTGGATTTAGTGAAGTTGTACACGTCATGGATTTTTGTCGAAAGCGTAAAATGTCAGACCTCGCAGATTTTCGAAGAGGCCAAATTGTAGGAGCCCGACTAGCTGGAGTAACTGTGGCCGAAACACCCCAACCTTTAAGTTTTCTAGAGGTACGGTGTCTAAAGTCATGGCAAATCCTCTTTCGTACTTTTCCTCACAACAGGACGGGTGGATGTTTGAAGGATACCTGATCAAACAGCTGGAAAGGAGACAATCGCGATCATAGCGAACTAGTATGATCGCGATTGTCTCCTTCCAGCTGCCAATCATGCAGGTGGATCTGTCATGGTATGGACAATCCTGACGTGGTTTTCTGCTGATCCAATCGTAACCCTAAAAGGTCCATCCTCCAAGTCCAAGCTATGATGCAAATTTCGTTTTCCTGTAGGAGATGGAATTTTCCTGGATGGTAATGCTCCTATTCATGCAGCAGGACCTGTCCAATCATGGTTGATGAACACAAGGGTGGAATGACACACCTACCTGGGCCCGCACAATCACCCTACCTCAATATCATTAAATTGCTCTGAACTATTTTAGAGCAATCCATCCGGAATCGATATCTTCCACTGTCATCTCTCCCGAAACTTTCACAATATCTTCATGAAGAATACTCGAATATTCCTCTAAACACTAATCAGCACTTGTATAATTCGATTCCAAGGCAAATCCCAGCCGTATTACATTCCAAAGACCGTGCTACACCATATTAGCAAATAACTCTTTATAACTCAAGGGCGTTTCCGTTATTTTGAAAACATCAGTGTATCAAAATATAAATATAGAAAAGAATCATAAAAATCAATCTTTAAATCTAAAACCTGCTCAAAGTAATCTTTTCACATCATAAATATAAATATAGAAAAGTATTTTTGTAACTTGTATCTAATTGTATTAAAATAATTTTACATAATAATGATACTTTGTTATCCTAAGTAATTGTCCGACTGCCAAATCAAAAATAAATTCTCGTTGAGGTTATTTTTCCTACTTTAATCAAAAAATTTATTTATTTCAATTTGCTAAGTTCAATTTTTTATACAATTTGCCGAGATAAATTTATACCACCAAAAATAAAATGCAAATAAAAATTTGAAAATTTATTTTGCAATATATATATATATATATATATATACATATATACACCCTATGAGGAGGAATTGTTTTTAAATTAAGAATAATATTTTTTTTAAAGAATTAACTTCGACAGTTAGAAAAAGTTTTTGGAAATCTTCGAGAATAAAATTAGATCATAAATAATAAATAAGAAAGTAATTACTTTTAAAAATTGCATTTTTATTAAAAAACAAAGAGAACAAAGAACAAAACGATTCACGACAGGTTCGTAATACAGTTCTATTTGTTTAAATAAATCTTTAACGTTAAATACCACTTATAAAAGCTCAAATATTCATTGTTACACTGGAAGAAGCAAGACAACGGCGATAGAGTCACAAAAATCAGCATTGAAGCCCGGTAAAGCGCGAAGAATGAAAAAATCTAGCTGACTTTTGCATATACACCACAATGGACAATGAACATGCCTGCACGAAAAAAAGTCTTGAATAATAAAATATGTTATGTTTTATTACTTTTTTAATTTGTGAATGTTTTTAAACTAATCTGATAATGGTGATTAATTTGATTATTATTATAATCACCAAATAGCATTTTTGTATAAAAATTTGATGTTGTGGCGGTCAAATTTGTATACTAAACTAAGATGTCAAAAATAATTATATTTGAGTAGGACTTTTTGACTGTTGGTCATTCACAAAAAAAAATAAAATAGGTTTGAATATTGAAAAGTCTACATTTGCATCTTTTGCGAACCCATTTACTTGTGATTTTGTTGAATATTTAGATATTTTTTCCTTTTTTATTAAGCTTATACATATTCATAATGTCCTAAGGATTTAGTTTGGTGTTTGATTAGAAATATTCCTGCATTCATTAAGCTGTAATTTATTGTACATCCCATACTTTTTATAAAAACTAACTTTTCATATCGTAAATGTAAATATTGAAAAGTATTTTTGTAGCATACTTTCAATTATATTGAAATGAGGTAATGAAATAATTATGCTTTGTTATATTTAATTTAGAATTTCTGAAAAAGCATTTCTTGTTGAAGTGGGTGGTGGTTCTAGAGACGAAAGAGTATTAGGCATCGAAAATACAAAACAAATATTTTTATATAATTGAATTTTGGAAATTCGTACTAGAATCTAAATATCCCCACTTAAAGAAAAACTGATGAGCATTTATATGAGCATACCTGATGAGCATTTCGGTACAACAAATTACCTTGAATTTTTTTTAATCCAAAAAAAAATGTTGTGAGGTCGAAATAAAAGTCACAATTGACTATTTAGCTTTTAGCAAGACATATGTAGAGGAAAACTTGATTCTGGATGTGTGTCAACCGTGAGGTGATCCATCATCCATCCCGTTATGCCCATAATCACATTGACTGGTGGAAGTTCCCTTGTATTTTTAATACGCTTTTATTAGTTTCACCTGTAAGTTTTTATGTTTGTTTGTTTGTTTGTAACTGACTCTTTGGGCTCGATTTTTGCCCTACTTTAAGCGATCAGATTTAATTTAAACGTTGTAGACTTATCAGAACCGACGGCAATAAAATATTTTGATAAGTTTATTATCTCATCATGATTAGGATTGCCAGGATGAGTGATTTTATTTAACTTATGAAGAGCAATTTAACCCATGTAGAATGAAAGTACCTAAGACATTCAACCCTACGGGGACAATGGTACAACGGATAACGCGCCTGACTACGGATCAGGAGATTCCCTGTTCGAATCCTGGCTGGCCTCGACATATTCTCATTTAGCCTTGTTTTACCTCACAATTAAATTATTGTAAGAACTATAGTTCCAGTCCTCCGTACCGGCACCTCATTTAAATATTATAGTTTTAAAACACTATCTTTTTAGTTTGATTAAACTGTTTGAAGCTTGTTTTTTAGCTTTTTTAAATTAAAATTTATTTTCTCTTACGACCCATACCACTGTGTCCAAAAAGTAACACACATTTTCAATTTAAAATTCCGGCGGCTTATGGAAGTTCAATATATATTTTCTTTTGAGTTGTTGGCACTGTCCTTGACATCTGTGTGAAATTTCACGCCAAAATATGCATTCGTGTTTGAGTTACGATTGGTTTGTGAGAGACGCTAAAAACTGATTCTAGCAATTTTTGCCAGAATAATTGGAGCATAGAACTTGCATTCAATTTTGTTTGCGGAAACGTATAGAATGTTGCAGAAGACATTCGGTGAGCATTCCTATGTCGGAAAAAAATGTTTAGAAGTTGTAAAATAAGTTCAAAGAAGGCAGAGAACGCGTTGAAGAGGAAGAGCTCTCTGGTCGACCACGCTTCAACTGACGAAGCTGACATCCGTAAAAATAAAAGATTTTATTGCTTACAAACCATCGATTTACAATTAGAGGGCCTTGCTGATGATGTTGGAATTTCAAAAAAAGATCGGTCACGTCCATTTTGGACCTCAAACGCGTAAAAATCTCGATTGGTGTCGAAACACTGAATGCGCCAGCTTTTTAGAGAGATTGAACGTGAATAATCGCGGCTCTTTGAGGCCAAATCTTACCGATGACTTTTCAACATGGATTAAAGATTAGAAAATAAGCTGACGTGGGGTGCATTGTGTCCGGAGCGAATTACTTTGAAGGCGATGAAATAAATTTGGAAGAATAAATAAAGAGTTCTCGAAAAAAATTTATTGGGTCTTACTTTTTTGGGGCATAGTAGTAAATATGTTGTCTCCATTCTAAAGTCCCTTTATAAAGGCAGTGCATTCACCCCTCTTTGTCTAGCATTGTATTGTTCATGACATACTATGGAGTGGAACCAAAGTATCACCAACAATAACAAAGAAATATTGCTGTTTTTGGATGAATGAGCTGTTATTGGATGTTGAGAAAAGTATTTGAAGTTGAGAGCAAACACCTCTTTTTCTACAATGAGATTTCACTTTGTGTTGTGTGAAAAAAGATGAGGCAAGAAATATTTCAGATAATCAATTCTTTATGATTTGATCCATCCATTTTATTTTCGAGATTGACACAAATAAAAATTTTTTACGATATCACACGTAAAGGCAACTCACGGTACCTGTGAAAATCCCCAGCAGATTATACACTTAAATTGTTCTGAGAGATTATGATGTTAACTCACTATCATAATGGTGTCATGAATTTGACATACGATGAGTAATAGCATTATTATTATATATTAAAACTAGTGATGTTTATATTAAAACTAGTGATAATAACTTTATATTAAAAACAAAGCTATAATAAACTAAAACTAGTGATGTTTATATTAAAAACCAAAGTTAATAACTTTATATTAAACTAGTGATGTTTATATTAAAATTAGTGATAATAAAACTAGTGATGTTGAATTTGATGAATAATGGAGATGCAATTTAAGAAAATAAAATATCGTGTTATCTTTCATGGTATTATTATTAATAATTGTTTTATTAAAATAATTATTTTGCTTTAAAAATGAGCTGAATCTTATTGTTTACCATGGATAGAATTTGCTTGTTACAGCCATAAGATACCCAGTGTAAAAGGTAGACAAAACCTGCAAGATTCGTTATTGAAAATAATCTTAAATGTACTTGCATCTTGACGGACAACCACACCCCGTATAACACCTTATAAAAGTAGCTTCTCTTGTGATGAAGCACCAGTAGGTAGATGTTTCGATTTGGTTCAAGTGAGCTGCCTTTTTACGGGTTAGGTTGTCAACCCTACGCTCAAACGCTCTACAGTCATATTATACCATGAGCGTTTAAAGTAGATTAAGTGGAGCTAAGTGGATAAGTGAGCTAAGTGGATAAGTGGAGCTAAGTGGATAAGTTGAGCTAAGGTTTTAAAGTGGATTCGAACCATTACAAACATCCATGGCAACACAGGGCCTCGAACCCGAACCCGCACGGAGCGCCAGCCACTGGACCATCAAACCCCATAATATAGATACATATATATATGCTGTTGCTTATTATCCCATTTGAACGGCAGCAATATTTAGACCAAGTCCAAGAACCCTTGTGGTCTCATGGAAAGAGGAAAAGAGGGACACCTTCTGTGGTATCGAAGCACCCTTAGGTCGATGTCTGAATTAGCTCTGTGTCACTGAAGAAAGAGGGCATTGCTTCCATGAGGACTTTTAGAGGAAGCTACCAAGCATATGCGTATCGTATGGGAGAAACCTGGAAAACTCCCACCAGATAGTCCGACACACCGTATAAGATGTTGAACATCTCATACGCCATTGAGTCTCTTGCATATTAAAACATTGTCTACAAAAATGCCGTCAGCAGATTTAACTCAGCCCTAATGCTCACCAGTGCGTGCACGGTACCACTGGAGGCCCGGTCAGGGATTTATTATTGAGGTGATATGCTATATATGAAACATTTTTCCACATTAAAATCAACTATAAAATAAATAAGTGCAACATTGATATTTTCTGTAAGATTGCATGAAATAATAAAGCAATTTAAAATTTTTTCTATTAGAATTTGTAAGAAAGATAAATATAAATAAAAAAAAGGCAGTTATATCACTTTTTATGAACATTTTAAAATTATTCTGCAGTTATGTGAGCCCAGTTAAAATAAATTAAATGTAGCGTAACGAATAGTAGACAAGTACAACGAGAAATTCTCAAGTTTTATACCTTTTCCGCAATATGATATCGTAACTGTCCAGTATTTTCAAAACTTGGAAAAATATTTCCTTTCCATACAGAGTGCCAGACAGAGAAATGTTTCCAGACCAATTTATTTACCACACTTACAATAAAAATAAGACCAGACTGAATTTTATATACACATATTTCTTGCTGTAATAAAATTAAATTAATTCATAAAATGTAAATCTTAAAAACTATAAACATTTTATTCTTTGTTGAAAAACTATAAAATTTTATACTTGAAAATAAAATAAAAGTTTAGGAAAAGAAAAGTTCATACAATAATCAGTACTATTGGTATGTATTAGAAAACTTAAATTTCTTTTCATCTACCAAACTAACTGCTCACTTTGTATCTTAATAATAGCAGTAAAAAATAAATACAGCAATATTTATCATCAAAATTAATTAATATATTTTTAAACGTATTGTTTAAAATATTACTAATTATACTATTTTAAACAATACTCGTACGTTTAAAATATTATTTCTAATATTTACTTAGAGTGTTCATATAACACATCACTCAATAAGTCTCCGGTCTGACACATACACTCAAGAGCCAAACATTATGGCCACCCCTACATATTACAATGAACTCGCCTGGAAGACATGGAAGGCACGTGATCAGGTGTAAGGGGTATTTAACTGCTGCTGGAGAGTCGGAAGAATCATTCTTTCACTTACTTCTGTGTGTGATGGGAAAGGCTGCGGATCTAAGCGACTTTGATAGAGGGCAGATTGTAATGGCTCGAAGGCTCGGAACAAGTATTTTCGAAACTGCACGACTCGTGGGTTGTTCGCGATCTACAGTTGTTAGTACTTATACAAAGAGGATGAATGACGGTGAAACCAGCAGTAAACGACATGGTGTTGGATGTCCACACGCTATCAAAGGAAAAGGTCGTCGGAGACTGTCTCGCATGGTGAAGCAAAACCGGAGCCAGACAGTGGCTCAGCTGACAGCCCTATACAATGCACGGCCAAGTAGAATAGTATCGGAGCACACTGTTCTGCGGACACTGTTGGATATGGGGCTGCGCAGCAAACGTCCCCACTCGTGTGCTTTTGCTGACCAAGCGTCATCGCCAACTGCGCCTGCGCTGGCCCGGGGAACATCGTGACTGGTCCATGGATCAGTGGGAGAGAGTTGCCTGATCAGATTAATCACGGTTTGTTATTCATCACGCCGATGACCGTGTCAGGATACGCCGTCTTCCAGGCGAACAGTTGCTCCCCTCGATATACAGTAGGTCATACACGCCGGTGGTGGCGGTATTATGCTTTGGGGGAAGTTCTCTGGGCGTCTCTGCGTCTTAAACATCTGAAACAGCATTGCTGACCAGTTGCACCCTTTACATGGCCTCTGTTTTTCCAGCTGGAAATGGAATGTTCCAACAGGACAACGGCTCAACATCTCAATTCGATAGAACACATTTTGGGATGTCCTGGGATGGCAGCTGAGATGAGCAGCTTCAAAGACCACCAATTCGCAATATCTCGGATTTGCATGACCGTTGCTTAAACATCTGGTACAATCTGTCTCCGGTCATCTACCAAGGACTTGTGGCATCCATTCCAAGGCGGGTTGAAGCTGTGTTGCGCGCCAAAGGTGCGCCAACTCGTTATTGACAGATGGTCAAATGTTTTGGCTCTTGAGTGTATATGGCAACACTGTTGACAAATCCATATGATTTTGTTACAGTAGCATCCTTCAAACGATAGTTCCAAATTTCATGACATTTTGATAGTTAATTTATAGGTTACAGTGGTTTTAGTATCACCAGTTTTCTAACTTTCAAAACAATGGATAAAAAAGAATTTCATGTGTTGATTAATCTTTGATTTTTGTTGGTCAAAAATACTGCTGAAGCCAAACAATGGCTTTATGAGCATTATGGTGACCCTGCTCTAGAAAAAGTAGCGTATTAAAAATAACTTATTGTTACTTAAAGAAAAAAAATTCTTTGTTTTAAGATTAGTGATAAGTAATAAATGTATCGCACTGTGTAAATTGAATAGCTACTGAACTATATCCAAACTGATGATGTGCAATATTACAAAGAGATCTATTTTACATAAAGCTTGAGCTAAGGAACTTCATTCTTCTTATTCATCATCATCATCAGGTGGCCTGATGGCCGTTGGCATCACAGGCTTCAGGTTCGAATTCTGGAGGTGCCATGGATTTTGGTTAGGGGTTCGGAATCCAAGCTAAACTGCAGGTCCCTGTCTAATTAGCCCACAGTGTACATAAAATGATTGTAGAGTGACAAACCCAACCAATAATAAAAATAATAACATTGGTGCAACGGCCCTATGGTGGGCCAAAACCGTCTGCTTACTGGGAGATTTCATGACAGGAGATGTTTTCCTTCTTACGGAGTAGGATTATCAGCCCAACGCTCTACAGTCATATATATAACATCCACCGACTCGAACTCAAAACCTGTGGCAACGAACAGCAGAATCGTTAGTTACTTGACCATCAGACCCCAAGGAATTTCATTGTTTCTCTAAATTTAATTATACTAATCATCAGTTTCTCTTATTATAGTTTGTCTCCAATTAATAACAAGTCATTTTGTAATGCATAAAATATAGTTTAAAAATTTTTAAAATAAATTTAAAAAATAAATTATTATTCTAAACAATTTTTGGAAATCCTCACAAATAAAAAATATTATGATATTTCTTCACACACATGGACTGTATTTATTTAGCAATGTTTCAGTCGATAATGCAGATTTACGATCAGCTATCGTCGTTTAAATGACAGTAACCTCTAATGCCTTAAAGGGTTTCCACCGTAATGCCGTCTGCGGAATAATTCATGAGTTAGTTGAGCGTCTTATCCCTTCGCCTTGATGTAAAGTGTTCTTCCACTAAATAATTCCCTGATAGGCTTCAGACGAATAAACATTAATATCGGAATTTACAATGAAGCGACTCAGCCTATAAATAGAAATACCAATGAAGTCTCCCTCAGTTATTTGGCTGGAAATAGAATTCGAAATTGGCCATAAACTTGTCTGCAAGTGAATGCTAGTTTTCCCATAAGTTCGCGCAGTACATTTAAGTTTTCTATAATTGTATATAGTATAGTAACTAAATTGTATATTTTATAGGAAAACTTGATACATTATTAAATTTTCACATTATATAATGCATTATCTGGAATAAAATAAATTTTATTATGCAAGTAACTATGAAATATCAGGCATGAATGGAGGAGTGTCTAGCATTCTGGCATTCGGTGCCACAAGTTTTGGGTTCGAGTCCCGGTGGTGTAATGGATATTTGTAGTAGTTCGGATCCACTTTAAAGCTTAAATCCCGTCTAATATGACTGTTGCGCGCACGGCTGACAAACTTACGCCATAAAAGAAAAAACAACATCTTATGTTTGGGAATCTGCCAGATTGCCCCGGCCATTGAAGAAGAACCAGCGTCTTAAAAATAACTTATTGTTACTTAGAAGACAATGCTTGATTTTAAAATTAGTAATCAGTAATACATGTGGCCGTTGGTAAACGCGTTAAACTGTACTAGATCCCGGTCTAATTAGCCCACAATATGCATAAAATGACTGTAGAGAGACAAATCAAACAAGTTTTCAGCATCAGCATTTGGTTCAACAGTGCCATGGTTGGCCAAGATGAGTCTGCTTACTTGGAGACTTCGAGAGAATAGATGTTCTTTTTAAAAGGGTATGCTAGTCAGCCCTACGTCCAACGCTCAACAATCACGTTAGACATTGACTTACGGTATAAAGTGGATTCCGAACTACTACAAACATCCATGGCACTGCTGGAAGTCGAACCCGAAACCTGTGGCATCGATAGGCCGAGATCAAGTCACTCGACCATCAGACCGCAATGAACTGCATTGTTTCTCTAAATTTAACAATAATTATTAGTTTTTCTCAAGTCAATAACAAGTCATTTTTCAATGTACAAAATATGTTAAAAACTTTTTAATAAATTAAAAAAAAATTGTATTTTTAAGCAAATTTTCAAAATTCCCACAAATAAAAATATTATGACAGTTCTTCACATAGATGGAACCGTATTTATTTAGAAATGTTTCAGTCGATAATGCAGATTTACGATCCGCTATCTCAGTTTAAATGACGGTAGCCTCTAATGCCTTAAAGGGTTTCCACCGTAATGCCGTCTGCGGAATAATTCATGAGTTAGTTGAGCGTCTTATCCCTTCGCAGTGCTAACGCTCCGCTATAAAGTGTCCTTTCCACTAAATAATTCCCTGATAGACTTCGGACAAATAAACATTAATATCGGAATTTACAATGAAGCGACTCAGCCTATAAATAGAAATCAATGAAGTCTATCTCTCAGTTGTTGGGCTGGAAATAGAATTTGAAATTCGCCATAAACTTGTCTACAGGCGAATGTTAGTTTTATCATCATTTTAACAGTTAAGTGAGGGCATTAGTTCTTTATAATTGTATATAGTAATTAATTTGTCTATTTTATTGGTAAGCTTGAAACAATATAAAATTTTTCATATTATATCAGACATTAGCTGGAATAAAAGAAATTTGATTATGCAAATAACAATGAAATATAGTGTTGTGACTAATTCTCAGTATGGGCCTGAATGTACTATGTTTGCAACTGCGTTTTCATTTATGAGACATCAGTGGACTCAATTTAGGACCTTGTTGCTCTACTATTTATTATTGTTGTTGTATCCCTCATGGAAAGAGGGGAAGCAGCTTCTGTTCTGATGGAACACCCGTAGGTAGAAGTCTGACTTCTGCTCCGGGATCGGGTTAAGGTGGATTCGAACCACTATAAGCATCCATGACACCGCCGGGACTCAAACACGAGACCTGTGGCACCGAGCACCAGAGCGCTAGACACTCGGCCATTCAGGCCCTCTACTATTTATTACAACTGCGAAATGCCTAGAATCTTTAGAGCTGTTCGCCAATCACAAAATCCCAATTAACGATGCTACGAAGCATGTATTTCAGCAATTTTTAACTTATATTGTAAAAATTCAATGAAAAAGCCTTTGAAAAGATGATGTAAATAAACAATGCTTTTCTTTTTTCAGTTTATGGTATTTCATTATGGAACTAAGACAAAATGTGTAAGAAAATTATAAAAATTTCCATTTGTTATTTATTATGCCAAGTCTTAGCACTACTATCAAAACACGTTCTCTTTATTTTATTCAAATTAATTATAGTCGTAACTATTGTTTGATCATATTTTAAAGAAACCTTTTCAAAATTCAAAAAATTGTATTATAAATAAGGTTGTATTGACTGTTGGCCTTAAAAGTAAACTTTGCCGAGTGGCTAGAACTCTGGAACACGGTACCACAGGCTTTGGATTCGAGTCCGGCGGCGCCATGGATGTTTGTAGTAATTTGGAATCCATTTTAAACCGTAGGTCCCTGTCTAATAGGATCGTAGAGCGTTGTGTTGAGGTTTAGTCTGTCTTCAGCCTCATGGTTCCTCGCTAAAAGTGAAGCTTCACATTACTCCCTTCCATAGCCTAGGGGGTCTTTTTGGACCTGGTGTAGGCTTTTCTGGACCTGGGGAATTAGTAAGAACACTATGAAATATATTGTTTGTTGTTGTAAATAATCCTCAGTGTCCGGCAGTGCGAGACGGATACCCCATAGGTAGTCTAATCATGCATGGAGGGAAACGGGCAGCTTCTGTTGTCAGGGAGCACCCGTATGTAGAAGTTTGACTTGGCTCCATATCGCAGCAGGAGTATCGAAGAAGAAGGGCAGTGCCTTCCGAGGACTTTTCTTGGAACTACCCACCATATTTGCGTATCGTATGGGAGAAAACACGGAATACTCAAACCAGGTAGTCCCACAAACGAGGCATGATGCTGAACATCACAAACGCCCTCGAGTCTCTTTAGCTTAGAAACAGTGTCTACAACAACGTGGCCAGCGGATTGAACAATAATCATAATTCTCGCCAACGGCCCTACATTACCACTGAGTCACGATTCGCGATTGAAATATATTATGATTTCTACTACTAGAAAATATTAGAAATTTATCTATGAAATATTTCTGAATGTGTAATAACGGAATTAGTTATGTAAAATTTATATTATTATATGTCATTTGTATGCACGATTTATGCAGAACTAAAAAAATTCTTTTCTTATGCTTAAGAGTTGGCAATATCAAAATTAATATTTTCAAATTATTTCAAATCATGACACAAAATAATGGTTAAAATTCTTATTTTTAATAATGTATTTCTTTTCTGTTAATCAGTAAGATTCGTGTTTCACATATGCAGGTTTATTCAACAGTCATGGGACAACAGTGTAGGACTGGATATGACTCGCTGAGATACATTTTCAAACTAATTTCTGGCAATTTGAATTTCTTAGAGGCAACTTCTAGATTTTTATTCTAATTATTTACAATATTTTTCCTCCCGACATTTTTTTTTCTTTACATTTACATTGCACTTTTTCTACGTTTTTAACCAGTCAAAATTGAATTTATAAAAACCCAAGCCATACAGAAAACGCATGTTAAAAGCAAAATCGATCAGAAAACTAATTAACTCGGCACTAAAATTTTAAACTTGTTGAGAATCTTTTTTAAAAAATAAACTTTTGAGCTCAATATTTACTGTAATTTATCATCTATTTAGCTGCATTAGCTGTGCCACATCCTTTTAAAAACAAGATTTTAAACTAATTTAAGAGAAACTTTATACCTTTCGGTCTTTTATAAGAAGTAATGGTGTTACACAAATCAGTCGCGAATGTTAGAAACAAATCAGCTCTTAGACTTTCATCCTACTAATCATTGAAAGTACACTATTAAATTAGAGGAGCGATATTTCTGAGAAAGTAAGTAGCATTTTTTTACTTCTCTAAGATCAAAAAATTTAACAAGGATTTCCCATACTTGTCTAGTGGACTGTTATTTTAAAATTAGAAAGCTGTACACAATACGACTCGTACAAATTTCAGATGGTAGATCGCCTTTTCTCTTATTACACTCATGTCCATAAATTAACCCTTTACCGGGCACAAGCCGTTTTCTTTCAAAATTTACATTTTATACTCTAATTAGAGAAAAGAAGCTCATTTATGACCAAAAAAAGTATTTTAATTTTGTTGTTGTGGCTGTTATTTATAACAGCCACAACATAGGTGGTATTTATATTTACCACCGCCCTATACAAGCAATGACATTTTACTGATTTATTCAATAGAAAAAAATATGAAATATAAATAATTTCACAAATAAATATGCATTTTGTAAAACTATTTATTACTAATTATTTCTAAACTAAAAATATATTAATTACACATGAAATAAGTGGTAGAAAAACCCAATACGATGTAAATTACCAAATGTATTATTTTTAGTTATTCTAGTGAAACAACATAAAACAAGGAGTTGCACACAATGGAACATCACATGTTCAACATAATACCTTTGTCCGTTTCTGGTTAGTTTTTGGTGCTACAATGTTTGCACCTTTTGTATGCTTGCCCTTTTTCTGGCATGTGTATTTGAACATTAGTTGTTCTGATTTCCTGTATAATGCCAATTTCCTCTTTCGTTACAACCCAAATTGATTGCAACTTTTCGATTTTTGCTAAATCCTCCTATTACCCCACGAGCTATTCTTAACTTAACTTATGATTATTCATGTACAATATATATAAATTTACTAAACTAGCACATAAAAGAAAGTAAAATAACTTATGTCCCCACTTCTTTGATTTTCTACTTGAGCTATACGAAGATTTCAAGTGGTTAAATTTATCCACTCCCCCATAGTTCATGTATAATCTCAATTGCTTTTAAGCAAACAATTTTCCTTTTAGAGCCATATTTCTGGGTTCCACTAATTATGTCCTTTCATTCATATTATGGGCTGTTGAAGAAGAATAACAACCTTAGTCATTGCACTGCAACAGTGTCTCTACATGCCAACATCAACGATTCATATTTTTTGGTAATTTTAATTTTTTCCTCATAGGTTCAGGAAGGAATTTTTTACCAGTTCTGATGGTACTAATGGCGTATATGTTTTTTGGAAAACAGTGCTTCCACTAATAGAACTGAAATGAAAACATTATCAAAAACACCAAAAGAAGGAAGCAGGGTGCAAATCATTGGTAAGATTTATTATAACTCTATATCCCAATTGTTCCAAAATGGCACCATCGTCTTTTTCTCTGTATAAACCTCAAATTGATACATAAACCCACTGGATGCGTCTGACCTAGCCCAAATCTTATATCCTCTTTTATAGGCTTTCCTAACATATCTTGCTTCATGGTGGACAGCTTATTCGGCAGTTAGACTTTTTTTTCGATGCTTCTATCTAAAATATTATTCAATACATTGAGTTACTTTCTTTTTTTTTAAAAAATCGCTTGAAAAATCTTATAAAAATATTACTTTTATTACATTCCATTTCGAATTATTAGTTTTAAATATCCTAAATATTTATGTAATCAAAAAAATCGCTAAAGTATGCTCAATAATATTAGTAATAATAAATTTTATAAATAAATGGTGTAATATATATATATATATAAACATAAATATAAACATATAAATTAAGTACTAAGCCAAGCGAAATGCATTCCTGAAAACGAATAAATCAGTTGCAAACCAGGCGGTGGTAAATTATATACCACCTCTAAAAATCACTAAGGGGCAGTGGTAAATATGTTTACCACCAATTATAAATGCGTACAAATAAAAATATTTAGCATTAATTTTCAAAATACATAATGAAATCTAGCTATTATATCTTCCAAGATACACAAAATACCATAATATAACTTCTAACGTATTTTCATAATTATACTGGAAATAGAAAAAGACACGTGCATATCTTCGCCATTTTCTCGAAAACTGCCAAAAAAGAGGAAATTAAGCAGTTTACGAAGCCCCAACTGCGATCTACCGGTTGAAATGTGAAACGCTGATTCCGAAGGTCGGTTTCTGCTAAGGGCGATAGTAAATAATTTACCACCTGGTGCTGGGAATCAAATCGCGTGGTGGTAATATATTTACCACCGCCTTACAAAGGGTTAAGGATAATTCAGAATCACACAGAAATTGAACTCTAAAATAAAAAATTTTACCTGTAGAATTATCACACACATCTTCGAAGAAGAATATGCAAATTACAGGAAACCACCAGATGGCGCGGATAGTACGTCACAATGACGAGTGTAAGAGAGGGTTATATAAGGAATGGTGGCAAAGAAGTAAAATTGTTCACAAGCTTTAAAAGCCTTTCAGTGCAATAACCGCATAGTTATGGCACAAAGGAAGCTTTTGGATGATTTTACGTGGTAGAATTATCAGACGACTGGAATGTGGACGTATCCAGCTGGAAGTATCCGAGGAACTTGGAATCGCCCAGAGTGACATCTCCAGGCTTTGGCAACTATTCCAAGATGATGGTAATGTGAGTAGATGTTACAGCACAGGTCGCCCCCGAGTTACAACGCCGAATGAGGACCAGTATTTAGCAGTTACTGCCAAAAGAAACAGACGCATCACAGCATCAGACCTGTCTCGTCAGCTCTCTTCAGCTACCGGTACGACAGTTTCAAGGCAGACCGTGTACAGACGCTTCGGGCACATTGGTCTATATACTCGTAGGCCTGTCAGATGTGTTCCACTTACCGCAACTCACTGCCGCCTGCGATTAACCTGGAGTAGAGAGCATGCATTGTGGACACCGCAACAGTGGTCTTGTGTGATGTTTTTCCGACGAGTCCAGGTTTAGTTGCAGTCTGATTCTCGCCGGACTTTCATATGAAGAGCGTCAGGTACCCGTTACCACCAAGAGAACACAATTGAACGACACCGTTATGGTGGTGCAGGATGGCTCGTTTGGGGAGGAATTATTCTTGGTTTCAGACTGACCTGCATGTTCAGAGTGTAACGATGACAGGCCACATCTATCGGGATGTCATTCTGGAACAACATGTACGTTTGTTTTGGGGTGCCATGGATGCTGAATTTCTGTTTATGGATGACAACGCCCGTCCTCACCTTGCAAACAATGTAGACGAATGCCTTCTATTGGAGGATATCACCCGTATGGATTGGCCAGTATACTCACAGGACTTGAATCAATAGAGTATGGTGGGATATGCTTGGCCGACGAATTGCAGCACGTCAACCTCCCACCTGTCAACCGGAACTTCGGAGGGACATTGCTTGATGAGTGGTGTAATATTCCCACGATCAGATTGATAATTTGATACTCAGCATGCCCTAGGTGTTGTAAGGCCTGTATTGCATCGTCCGGGGACATACTCCATATTAACCATCATACTAACCACGTTATACTGTTTTTTGTAAATAGGTTCTTTTTGAAATTTGCTCCAGGGAGTAAAAAATCGCAATTTTTATTAATTATGTCAAACATATAGCATCTTTTTTGCTCTTTATGTTTTGTTTAATAGATAGACTTTACAAATAAGTCAAATTTTTTTTGCTTCTGTCTCTTTCTTCTTTGTGTGAACTTCATTATCCTTAATTTATGGATATGAGTGTATATCTTATCTATTAGATAAGATATTGAATTAGGGTATTTCTAAAAACTATTAATAAAATACTCAAGAATAAAGCAGTTTTATGTAATGGAATAGTAGATGCTTGGAATAATATTTCAAAGATTATTTTATCAGTAACCAAGTGGTTTAGCAGTTGATTTGAGCGCTAGTCACTCGGTCATCAGACTTTTATGCAGGGTGATTTAAATTAAAGTCCCACTTTCAAAATACTGCCAAAAAAAATCGTCACAATGTGTTCAAATGTGAACAGAAGATACTTGAAGAAGGGGAAACGGTATGGCATCAGTAAAAAGTTCCACCAATTTTTCCATTCAATTTGGTATGAAATTGCCGTGGTGGATGGGCTCTCCACTCACAGTGTCACAACTGTTGAGTGAATTGTAAAATCATTTTTTCCATCAAAAAACCGAAATAATCAAGCCCATTGATCACTACAGTTGGTTTAATGTGCAACTCATACCAAATGCGTTGTCACTTGATTCAAAATATCACTGACAGCCGAATTCACTTTCTTCATGCCGCTTACAGCTCTATCTATTAATACAAATCTTTTACTATAAACTTCTATAACAATATTTAAATAAAGTTAAAACGAAAACTATAACTTGTTTGAAACAGAAAATCTATTGGTTAACTTCTAACACCTACAAATAGTTCTATCTTTTCCTAGAACTAACAAAAAAAAAAAAACTTAAGGCACATGTATCCCAAAGGACTGTTTCACCTAACGCAGAACCGATCTAAATAAAATTCGAAAATCAATATATATTGTTCTCTGTGGTACCCTATCTCGTGAGCTTCTATTGCACTTTTGTGGGTTGAAGATCAAAAGTTATTCCTTGGTTAAAACTTTTTTGTACAACCTTGAAGAATGGTAACATTGTTTCCACTTACCATTTATTGGGAAAGTTTTATCTTCAGATTATTGCAAACACAGAAGAAATGCTGTAAGAAAAATAAAAATTAGTTTATGAATATTATAGTTCTTGGCACTTGTCAATATATCATCGATATTTACTATTATACTACCATACAGGGTGATTATAATTAAAGTCCCACTTTCAAAATGCTGTAATAAAAGAACCACTCGTTCAAATTTGCACTGGAGATACTTGAAGAAGGAAACGATACGCATCAAAAAGCGTTCCACCGTTTTCCCATCCCTTTGGGTATAAACTTGCCATGGCGGATGGGTTTTCCACTCACAGTGTCCCAACTTTGAATGACTTCCAAGTCCTTTTTCCATTAAAAAACCGAAACAATGAGTACATTGAAAATTACAATTGGTTAAAATGTGCAACTCATGCCAAATACGTTGTCATTTCGATTAAAAATATCACTGGCAGCCGAAACCACTTTCTTTGTGCCGCTTACAGTGCCATCTATTAATACACTCTGGAACATTTTTACGACCATACCATTTCACTCTTCTTCAATTATCTTCAGTTTAAATTTGAACTCACTGTGACGAGGGGTTCTTTTTACAGCATTACGAAAGGGGGACTTAAATTATAATAAACCTGAACATCATAAAGAAAAGTATAATTTTTT
>BPLR01018419.1:0-115454 GCA_021605095.1 Caerostris extrusa | reverse complement strand
TTATTTCAACACTTTTAAAATAAAAACTTCATCTGAATGTCGAATGTCTAGCGCTTTGGGCGCCGTAGGTCGAGTTCGGAGTCCCGGCGTTTACGCCATGATGTTTGTAATGGTTCGGAATCCATTTTAAGCCGTAAGTCCACAGTCTCATATGACTGTAAAACGTAGGGCTGATAACCCTACCTTTTTAAAAAGAAAACACTCTCACTCTCTCTTCCCAGAAATCTCAAGTAGGCAGCCGGCCTTGGTTTAGCCATAGGGCCCAGTGAAGAAGTAAGATGATACAATTTTTTGAAACCTATTCCTATTAATAACTATAATATATATGTTTGTAGGAGTTCGAATTCAATTTAAACCCTTGGGTCTCCATCTCATAAGACTAGAGTGTTGGGCGTAGGGCTGATAACCTACTCTATAAAAAGTAAGCGTCATGGAGCAGTAGATCTACGGGTAGGTGCTCCATCACAACAGGAGCCGAGACCACACGGGTTCCTGGACTTGGTCCAAATGTTCACTAGTAGGATAAGAAACAACAGCAACAAAATAAAAATTGCCTTCAGTGTTGCTTGAAGGTTATTTTTGCGCCTAATCTTTTGAAAACCGATCTCATAGAGTTGAAGAAATGAGCTCTTACCTCCTGTCTGATTTTTTTTTTTTTTTTCCTATTCTGTAATAATGTTTTTAAAAAGGATTAAACAACCTAAGCGCTTTGAAAAGGAATAATCCAAGCACTTAAAAGTTGCCTTTTTTTAACATTTAAAATACTAGCAACCATGTTGCTGTTGGGAAGCTGGCGTGGTGTTAGTAAAAAATGAATATATTATAGTATATAGATATTTTTTTTTTTTTTTTTGCTAAGAGGAGAGTATATCAAATTGTTTTTATTGTTGCAAAGTGTTTAAAAAAGAAAGAGTGAAAATAATGTACTTTGAGAAAAAGACTAGCTTGACTAAGTTTTTTTTTTTTTTTTGTTAATAACCCTACAAAGTTGGGGAAAAAAGTACTGAGATAAGTTCAGATCTCTTGATCAATAAAATCAATGGTACTTCAATATTTCATTTAACATATTTAAAATAAAAATTTGGATCTGAATAGTTGAGTATCCATGCCCAGCGCTCTGGCGCAGCAGGTTTTGGCTCGAGTCCTACGTTTGCCATGGATGTTTGTAGTGATCCAGAATCAACTTTAAAAGAAACATCCCTTTGTTCAGAAATCTGAAAGTAGGCAGCCGGCCTTGGGCCTACCATGGGGCTGTTGCGCCAGTAACGAAGTAAGATACGCATTTGAAACTCATTCCTATTAATAACTATATTATATTCTATTTGTAGTGGTTCGGAATCACTTTTAAGCCGTAGGTCCCCATCTCATAGGACTTATAGAGTGTTGGGCGTAGGGTTGATAACCCTACTCCGTAAAAAAAAAAGTAAGCGTCACGGAACCAAGTCAGACTTCTACCTACGGGTGGGTGCTCCCTCACAACAGAGTTTTTAAAAGGGTTTTCTCACATAGAATATATAGTCTTCCCCCAAAAAGGCCTCCCGGAAGGCACTGCCCTCCTTCATCAGACTCGGAGCCAAGTCAGAGTTCTATCATCACAACTGAAACTGCCCTCTTCATTCCCCCTTCCATTAGATAACACAGGGTCTTGGACTTGGTCCAGATGTTGCTGTCTATCAAGTGGGATAAAGAAAAGAAAAAAAGTTTTAGTTAAAATATATCATAAGTGATAACCAGAGCAAAAATGTTTAGGTCTATGGTGAGGATGAACATGATAAATCAGTGGTCGGAAAGTTCTTCTTTTGGGCTCCAGAAGCTAAACAAAACACTCTTTCTCCTTATACCCTAGTGCTTATCTATTCCTAGATGTATGTTTAAACTGTGAAGCCACACTGTGGAATTAATCCCCCCTAAACAACTCGAGGTGTATCCTGGGTAACGTTGAATCTTCTACATATTTGCCCATAAATCACCTGAAATCAAAATGGTTCCATCCATTCGGAAACAGCAATACCTTTTTCTGATTACATTATGTGATTACAACGAATAACATTTATACTAACTGTTTTTCTTCATTTTTATTCATATTAACATTCATAATTTATTTTTTTTTAATGCTCTAAAAATTAATTTACAACACAATTAATTTACACTGCCGCCAACTTTCTTTTTTAAACATTCGTCTTTGTACAGATGTAATTTCCTTTAGTAATACTTAAACCATGATGTCACTGCTTCATAAAATCATCTTGCTTAAATAAACAACGTCATAAGTCCAATATGATAAGAATATCTTTAAAAAAGTAGAAGAAAAAAAAATTTTTTTTTTTTTTCCCCTAAACACAAAATATTTTTCCATTTCCTCCGTATTTCACAATCTCTGTCATTTTAAAAAAATAAATAAATAATAAAGATTAAAAAAAAAAAACACCACGACAAACAAACACAGAAAGAAGTCAGCCTCTTTTTCGATAAAGAGAGAGAAAGAGAACCAAAACCAGCCAATGAGCACAAAGAAGAGGAAATCTTATCAAATCATAATACTGGTGGAGTGCGCGCCTAAACGCTGGCGTTTTTTAATATTTCGCTGCAGCGAAGTGGCAGCGCTTCCGGTCTAAGAGATCACCTAGTTAATTCACTTCCGGTTAACAACTTGCCTTTTCGACCAGTGAATAAAAAAAAAAAAAAAGTAGAAAGAAATACATAAAAGCAAGCAAATAAATAAACGAATAAAAGAAAAAAAAAAAAAAAAAAAAAAGAAAGAATAAAAATTGAGCTCATTGCTTTTTGTTCACTCTGCTACTCCACAAAACCAAGAAATAAACAGAAACGCAAGCCGAAAAAAGAAATACGTTTCGTCCGTAGGAGGTTGCCACAACAAAAGTTCGTCGCCAAGAGTTGGTGCCAAGGAACGGCGAATTAGTTAAATCGATTAATAATTGCAATCACGAAGGCTGTTTTGTCACGATGTGGCGATTAATTATTAATTTGACGGGGATGATATATATCGGCGATGCGGTCGAACACGATATATTAACAAGCAGTTTGATTTATTGGGTTTCATTTCGATACACAAGCTTGAGATGTAAATAAATAAACTTAATTAATTCAAGTGCTTTTTTTTTTTTACAGAGATGTTTATTTGTTATTTATTACACCTATTTGATGATTTTTTTAATAACAATAATTATAAAATAAATAAATATAATTAATTATTATCATTACAGTAATTTTATAGATGTTATTAGTGAAAACATATATTTCTATTAAAAGGTTTGCTATTCAATAACAATTATGTTGTTGTTCTAATGCAGCTGGCATTACAGAGACAGCTAGCTTTATGCCATAAGCAAGGCTTCACCTGTTACTCATTTAACACTACTCAGGGGCACGTGTAGCTTGAAGATATGCGAAGGACGCGAGGGATTCCGAACCACCAAAACATCCCTGGTACTGCCGGGATTCAATCCGAAACCTGTAATACCGAGCACTAGCTACTCGGCCATCAGGTTCCGAATAATAATTATGTAAATTATAGTATTTTATCAATAGCTGAAATTTAATTTGTAGAAAAAAAAATATTTGTAATCAAAATGATGTTAAATAAATTACTGATTTATTTAAATTCAATTTATTTATTTTGAATGTATCATCTAATCTATATTATACTATTATTTGTCATCTCTGTATCAAAAAAAAAAACCTTAATATTCTCGCTATTGAATGTATAATTCATTTTAACCAGCAAAGTATTGTTATTAAATAAAAATTTGAATTAAATAAAAAAATCCATTAAAATATATTAATTTTATAACTTTTTAAAAATCAGAGCAAAACAGAAATATTACTTCCATTAATTTTTTTTTTTTTTTTTTTATTTATTTAAGTACATTATAAAACAAATTAAGAAAATATTTCCATTACATCGTAATCTTTAATAACCATCCACTGAACACATAATTTTAAACAATAACTTATTTAATTTTTAAATAATTCTCCATTCAAACAACTTAAAATTCATTTTTTACTAAACTGAACTCAATTAACATTCATTCTCTTTCAATTGAAAGATATAAAACACAAAAACCGAACATCATTTAATAGCTACCTTTAGAAAAGGAAAAAAAAATGCTCTGAAATCGAATCCACTTGCTATGAAAAAAGAGCGCCAAGAAAAGCGATAAAAAGTATGAGAAATCCAGAGTATATGTTTCCTTAGAAGAGAAAGGAACGATTGAATGAAGAGAAGGAGAAGAAGAAAAAAATAGAGGAGAGTGGAGAGCGAGGAGAGGGGAAGACGTGCCTAAGAAAATAAGACGAAGGCGAAGGAAGAGCTATAGGCAAACTCTCACACTGGCAGGGGCATCAGTCTCCTCGCGAACTCCACATGATGGAAATGCGCGCGCATCCTCGCCCTGCCCTCCACACAGCTGATTGGCTGTTTTTAACGCAAAGGCCTAAACGACATTAAAGACAATGCCATCTAGCATCGTATTTCAATCACTTTTTAACTACTACTGTTAATTACAGGTCTATGTTTTTAAAGTAAATTAGTCTTTTTTTTTTTAAATTTAAAAACCCAACTAAGAGTATGAGGCATAGGAAGAACGATAAAAAAAAAAAAAGATTGCAATAAATGTATTCTTTTTTACCTACTACTGTTAATTACAGGTCTATATTTTTTTAAAGTAAATTAATTTTTTTATTTTTAATTTAAAAATGCATAAATTCAGAGTCTGATACATAGGAACAACAATAAAAAAGAAAAGATTGGAATAAATGTATTTTTGCGAAAAAAAAAAAAAATGTGAAGCAGAGTTAACTTAGTAAAAAATAGAATTAAATATAAGTAAAGTAAATGTTGCAGACTCTGGTGCTCGGTGCCACAGGTTTCGGGTTCTGAGTCCCGGCGGTGGCATTTGGGTGTTTGTTAGTAGTTCGGAATCCACGCTAAACTGTAACACATAGTCTAATTAGCCTAAAAGTCTGCACAAAAGAACGTACAGAGCAAATCAACTAATTAGCCTAAAGTGTGCAAAAAATGACCGTAGAGCGATAAACCGAAATTGCAAAATGTGGGGGCATATAGAGAATAGGTTAGTAGAAGAATACGTAAATTTTAGGTTGTTCTATTTCTTAAACAAAGAAACAACACAAATTGTTGCACAAAACTAGCTTCCATTTAGAGAAAGACCCTTGAAAAAAAAAGGCTACAGTCAAGGACTTTTATTGCAGGAAAGATGACCGCATACCACCAGTAAGTAATCCCGAACAAGAACAAAGAACTAAGATTTCTCAAACACCCAAAGAGGCTACCGTAGGGTGTAGAGGCGTCATTTATTCCAGGAGGTTCCGTCTACAATTCCTAATTACCATGGCTAACTTACCATTTTATCAATCATTTTACTAACTTAAGAACATTACTGAACAGATTTCTTTTTACATAAAGTAGGAGAGAAAGGGTTACTGCACTATAGAAAATTTTAACATTGAAACTGCTACATTGCGTTTTTTAAACAGGCTGTTGTACCATAGAGAGTTTACCACATTACAAGAACTACTATTACACTGCTATTACATCACATCACTGTGCCTAGAGCTGAGTTGCCTCTTTACAGTGAGGGAATGATGTGGGTGAGAAGAAGTCTGATTGGGCTCTGTGAAGCTGTATGAGACCGGGACCTACGGCTTAAAATTGATTCGAACCATTACAAACACCTATGGCACCGCCGGAATTCAGAACCGATATCTGTGGTACTGAGAGTCAGAGCGCTAGCCACTCGGCCATCAGGCACCAAGTTGGGACATTACAACAACACGGTTCTACCAAAATTTGGAAAGAACGCAAAACGTTTCTCCGAATTTTGGAACTATTGCACTCATACCTGCTACACACAAAAAAATCTGGTTCAAAACCCATCCAGCAACATTGCAGTCCAATTCCAATAGGTTATCTTCGAATCGAAATGTAAGACGCATAGAATTAGAAGTAGAGGAATACATAATTTTCAGCTTGTTCTACTTCTTAAACAAAGAAAACAGCACAAATTGTGGGACAAAACTAGCTTCCATTTAGAGAGAAGACCCTTGGGAAAAAAAGAGGCTACAGCAGTCAAGGACTTTTCTTGCAGGAAAGATGACCGCATACCACCAAGAAGTATTCCCAACAAGAACAAAAGAACTAAGATTTCTGCAACACTCCAAAGAGGCTACCGTAGGGTGTTGAGGCGTCATGTATTCCAGGAGGTTCCGTCTCGAATTCCGAGAACAGACACACGCAGTTAGTTACACAGTACCACAGAGGACGGAAAATAGTTTCTTTGAAGTAAAAACCGCGCCAACATTTTATGGTGACATGGTATTGACAGAAATAATACCACGCGAAATGCTTCAACTGTTCTACACATGCTCGTTGTAAGAAACCCAGGTTAACGCTACCACGAAGTAGTGCTACTCATTATACTAAAAACCAGTACATTGTTCATATAAGTATCGTTACTCTGATGGGTTTGGTTTATACAATACGTAGGGTTGGTAACGGTTAACCATTACTCTGAGAAACACAGCAAAGCTATTTGAAAGATTCCCAAGTTACTTTTAAGTTAATCTTAACTATTTATTCATCAGAATTTCATATTACGTATACTTTTACGTTAAGATTAACTATTTATTCATCAGTATTTCATATTACGTATACTTTTACGTTAAGATTAACTATTTATTCATCAGTATTTCATATTACGTATACTTTTACGTTAAGATTAACTATTTATTCATCAGTATTTCATATTACGTTACTTTTACGTTAAGATTAACTATTTATTCATCAGTATTTCATATTACGTATACTTTTACGTTAAGATTAACTATTTATTCATCAGTATTTCATATTACGTATTTTTAAGATTAACTTTTATTCATCAGTATTTCATATTACGTATACTTTTACGTTAATAACTATTTATTCATCAGTATTTCATATTACGTATACTTTTACGTTAAGATTAACTATTTATTCATCAGTTATTTCATATTAGATGTATACTTTTACGTTAAGATTAACTATTTATTCATCAGTATTTCATATTACGTATACTTTTACGTTAAGATTAACTATTTATTCATCAGTATTTCATATTACGTATACTTTTACGTTAAGATTAACTATTTATTCATCAGCATTTCATATTACGTATACTTTTACGTTAAGATTAACTATTTATTCATCAGTATTTCATATTATGTATTTTTATCGAAACTGAATGAAAATAATTGAGTTGCATTCATTTTGCTTGCAATGCAAAGGGTAAAAAAAAAAAAAAAAAAATTACAAAATTACTGAAATTAATTTTAGTATTTTACAAAGTTAAACTTTCAAATAATAATAAAAAAAAAAAAAATTAATTTTCAGAGTTTAGACAATTGTATAGATATATACTTTAAAAAAATTTCTATAACAAAGTTTACTTTTTTTTTTAACCTCATCATATTTATAGACATTCTAGCCAATATAACGACATTTAATACTAACTATAAAAAATACTAATAATACTAGAAATATTTAATTTGTTGTTGTTACAAAAACAACAACTTTAATATAAAATGCCTGAGGAAATACAGATTGATTTTTTTTTTATGAAATCACAATTTTTTTGAAAAATTAATTATTTTTTATGAAATCATTAGCGAAATATTTATTTTCATCGTTTGATATATATAATTCTGAACTTTTAAAACAAAACGTACTAAATGTTAATTATAAAATCAATTTAAACGTTTTGCATTATATTTTTCCTTACATTTCTAACAATTGTTTCTTTTCTATTGTCTATAATTACTTCTCATTTTAACACGCTTTCGTAAAGATTATGCTATCAGTTATTAATTCAGTCATAAACAAAATTACTTACAAGAATATTATATTCCTTATTTGTTGCAAATCAAATAATACGATTTGTAATGGCTAATTTCGCAGTTTTTGCGTTACATTTCTCCATCCATTAAATAACAAAATATCATAATCTAAATTTATTAAATAGACACATCACGATCGGTTATTAATCTTATGGCTACCTTATTTTTCCGAAATGTATACTTTAAACGAATCATTAGATTTAATAACAGTTCTTAGGCAAGTATTTAAATTCATCATAGCAATTACGTTGTCATGGAAACGGAATCATATTTCCTCACCAACATAAGCAATGATTCAAGGGGGAAAAAACTTGACGAGTTTTTTTCATAATGAAGGCGGTTTTCAAGGACTTTTTTAAAGTGATAACAACAACAAGTTATTAAAAATTACTCAGCTTTCCTCAAAGGCCACATAACAATTGTTGACACAAAGCTCAGAAGGACAATTTTTTTTTCCCCAGAGATTTTGTCCCATCCTCTGCTGTATTCTCAATTTTAATGAAGTCATTTAGATAACGCACTTGTCGTATGTTGTATTTTGGATTCATTCAATTTCACGATCGCTTATCCGTATGATTGTATAATTTGCCCTACCGTTTAACGCAGGGGTGGCCAATACAAATGATTTTGTGGGCCACTTTGGAAATGCATCCTAACTCCGCGGGCATCATAGAATTATATATGCCCATATTAGATTTAGACCCACTACAGACATTTTTTGAGTGAAAAAGTGAAACATAATGAGTTAGAATCTTATTTTACTATTATTTTTACATGTAAATATAGATAATATAATAATGATGCTTAACGCACATTGTAAAAGAAATATATAACATTAAAAATAAAATATAAAAAATATATAAATAAACGAAATTAAAAAATATTTATTTTATGATTATTAAAATGATTATTAAATGAAAAAAATTAAATCTAGGAAGATATGTACAATGCAACCTTGATACACCAAGGCATATGGACAATTTTACTACCTAAAAATTTGGTGAACTTATCAATAGATGAGATTCTCATTTACATCATAAGTTAATTTATGACCTCTCTTGAAATTGGAAAGAATAAATAAAAATGCAAGATGGTTAATCAGTTTAAAATCCAGAGATACATCGTAAAAATTTAAAATCCAGAGATACATCGTACAAATTTAAAATCCAGAGATACATCGTACAAATTTAAAATCCAGAGATACATCATACAAATTTAAAAATCCAGAGATACATCGTACAAATTTAAAAATCCAGAGATACATCGTACAAATTTAAAATCCAGAGATACATCGTAAAATTTAAAATCCAGAGATACATCGTACAAATTTAAAATCCAGAGATACATCGTACAAATTTAAAAATCCAGAGATACATCGTACAAATTTAAAAAAATCCAGAGATACATCGTACAAATTTAAAATCCAGAGATACATCGTACAAATTTAAAATCAGAGATAACATCGTACAAATTTAAAATCCAGAGATAACATCGTACAAATTTAAAATCCAGAGATAACATCGTACAAATTTAAAATCCAGAGATACATCGTACAAATTTAAAATCCAGAGATACATCGTACAAATTTAAAATCCAGAGATACATCGTAAAAATTTAAAATCCAGAGATACATCGTAAAAATTTAAAATCCAGAGATACATCGTAAAAATTTAAAATCCAGAGATACATCGTAAAAATTTAAAATCCAGAGATACATCGTAAAAATTTAAAATCCAGAGATACATCGTAAAAATTTAAAATCCAGAGATACATCGTAAAAATTTAAAATCCAGAGATACATCGTAAAAATTTAAAATCCAGAGATACATCGTAAAAAATTTAAAATCCAGAGATACATCGTAAAAATTTAAAATCAGAGATACATCGTAAAAATTTAAAATCCAGAGATACATCGTAAAAATTTAAAATCCAGAGATACATCGTAAAAATTTAAAATCCAGAGATACATCGTAAAAATTTAAAATCCAGAGATACATCGTAAAAATTTAAAATCAGAGATACATCGTAAAAATTTAAAATCCAGAGATACATCGTAAAAATTTAAAATCCAGAGATACATCGTAAAAATTTAAAAATCCAGAGATACATCGTAAAAATTTAAAATCCAGAGATACATCGTAAAAATTTAAAAATCCAGAGATACATCGTAAAAATTTAAAATCCAGAGATACATCGTAAAATTTAAAATCCAGAGATACATCGTAAAAATTTAAAATCCAGAGATACATCGTAAAAATTTAAAATCAGAGATACATCGTAAAATTTAAAATCCAGAGATACATCGTAAAAATTTAAAATCCAGAGATACATCGTAAAAATTTAAAAATCCAGAGATACATCGTAAAAATTTAAAATCCAGAGATACATCGTAAAAATTTAAAATCCAGAGATACATCGTAAAAATTTAAAATCCAGAGATACATCGTAAAAATTTAAAATCCAGAGATACATCGTAAAAATTTAAAATCCAGAGATACATCGTAAAAATTTAAAATCAGAGATACATCGATTAAAATCAGAGATACATCGTAAAAATTAAAAATCCAGATATACATCGTAAAAATTAAAAATCAGAGCTACATCGTTAAATTAAAAATCCAGAGCTACATCGTTAAATTAAAAATCCAGAGATACATCGTATTTTTAAATAATTGTTGGCGCTAATCTGTTTCCTGTCAGACTTAACATCAACAATTATTTAAAAATACTAAGTAGCTCTGGATTTTAAATTTTTCCTTCTAAAAACTATGCAAATTGTTAGACCATGAATTCATTTAATATTGAAAATAAATCAGCCAATTTGGCTTGTTGCTCTACGGTCATTTTGTGCACACTTTAAGCTAATTATACCTGGACTTAGAGTTTAAAGTGGATTCCTAACAATTAACAAACATCCATGCCACCGTCAGGATTCAAACCTGAAGTCTGTGAAGCCTAAGAAATTTTAAGACTACATCCGAATTAACACCATTGGAATTTTAATTAAAAACCTATTAAAATATATAAAAATGTTCAATAAAAATTTAATATTCAATTAATAGTTGGACCATATCAAGATAGCTAACATAAAAAAATTAATATCATCCGATATAAAATCCCCACTGATTCCCGGTAATTCCGTATATAATTGACTGTAAGACAATCTAATCAAAAGTTGACCCAATATAGTTGAAGGTTTAGTATCACAACATAATACAATAAGTATCTATTATCAGAAATAAAATAAAACTATTATCATAATGGCTGTGAGATGCAACCGAAATCGAAACTGGTTGCATGAAAAAAATAACAAACAAGTGTATCAAACATGCTACATAATTACAACCATAAATAAACATTCACGCTACAAAATAAAACCCTTTTCTTAACTCTTCATCCCCAAATCACGAGCGCGACTCCTCTAAAGAATTAACAGAAGAGAAGAGAGTAGAAAAGAGCGACAATCCAGTAGAACCTCCGGAGAAGAAAACGAAAAAGAAAAAAAAATCTAATTTTTTCACTTCCTTAACTCCCACCCTCCCTTTCCACCTTCTTCATTCTGAAAATTCCTCCGCATCTTTCTCCCCCAAGAAAGAACCAGCAGCTCTCCACAATCACCTGCTAGCGAGGGAGCGAAGACATGGGGAAAAATAATAACGAAACATAAGCAAATAAATAAAAGGGAGGGAAAAGGAAAAAAGTGGTAGGGGAAAAGTATAATATTTTCCGTGCATTAAGCCAAAGTTGAAGGCGTTTGCAGAAAAGAAGTCCACGAGAAGGTAGAGCAAATCGATAAGCTGCAGCGTCATCAAATGGTAGAGAGAGTGAGAGAGCAGGGGTGAATAATTCATAGTTGTGGCTGTGCGAAGAAAAGAACTGCCTCTGCTCTGTACTGTAGTACATCCCGGGAAAATGTACAGCGGTCTTAGGGCTCAAGGAGCGACTAATAGCTTTATTTACAGGTCGCGCCGTTTGTGTTAATCAAGGGGTGGTGGCAACAAAGGGTAAAGGGTGGATTAAATGCTGCAGAACGTCTCTCGTTATGTTTTATTCGAAATGGATTGTTGTTATTATTCACATAAAAGCTTGTAAAAGTTAATGAGGATTAAAGATATAATCACAGAATGCAATCTATTATTGGCTCTGATATGATTCTATTGGTTTTAGAGTGTACTTTACAGTTCGCATAAAGAATGCCCCGTTTTTGAAAGAAAATAATAAACACTTGCATAATAGGGTGCAAGGTGAATTTCTTAAAAAGAAATTAGCACACATTTGTGTTACATGTGAGTCAAGTTAATGTATTTAAATCTAATTAGTTATTGCGCCAAATGTTAAACACTTTTGATATCATTATCGATTAACACCACAAATTTATAGTAAATTGATTGTTATACATAGTGTACCATAGTACATAATGTATACATTGTTATACATAGTGTACCATAGTACATAGTGTATACATTGTTATACATAGTGTACCATAGTACATAGTGTATACATTGTTATACATAGTGTACCATAGTACATAGTGTATACATTGTTATACATAGTGTACCATAGTACATAGTGTATACATTGTTATACATAGTGTACCATAGTACATAGTGTATACATTGTTATACATAGTGTACCATAGTACATAGTGTATACATTGTTATACATAGTGTACCATAGTACATAGTGTATACATTGTTATACATAGTGTACCATAGTACATAGTGTATACATTGTTATACATAGTGTACCATAGTACATAGTGTATACATTGTTATACATAGTGTACCATAGTACATAGTGTATACATTGTTATACATAGTGTACCATAGTACATAGTGTATACATTGTTATACATAGTGTACCATAGTACATAGTGTATACATTGTTATACATAGTGTACCATAGTACATAGTGTATACATTGTTATACATAGTGTACCATAGTACATAGTGTATACATTGTTATACATAGTGTACCATAGTACATAGTGTATACATTGTTATACATAGTGTACCATAGTACATAGTGTATACATTGTTATACATAGTGTACCATAGTACATAGTGTATACATTGTTATACATAGTGTACCATAGTACATAATGTATACATTGTTATACATAGTGTACCATAGTACATAATGTATACATTGTTATACATAGTGTACCATAGTACATAATATATACATTGTTATACATAGTGAAAATTGAGTAGCACTACAGTTACAAAAGCGAAGATCTGTTTGGGTTGTCGCAATACAGTCATTTTGTGCACACTTTAGGCTAATTAGACCGGGGCCTACAATTTAACGTGGATGTGGATTCCGAACTACTAACAAACATCTATGCCATCGTCATCAAATGGTGACAGAGAGAGAGAGAGCGAGGTGAATAATTCATAGTTGTAGCTGTGCAAAGAAACAAACTGCTCTGTACTGTAGTACATCCCGGGAAAATGTACAGCGGTCTCAGGCTCAAGGAGCGACTAATAGCTTTATTTACAGGTCGCATCGTTTGTGTTAATCAAGGGGTGGTGGCAACAAAGGGTAAGGGCGGATTAAATGCTGCAAGAACATCTCTCGTTATGTTTTATTCAGAAATGGATTATTATTGTTGTTATAACTTCAGTTAATAACAACAATAATAATCCATAAGAGGCTAAGTGCCAGTAAGAGCTTGTAAAAAGTTAATGAGGATTAAATATATAATCAGTGAATGGAATTTGCTAAGCTACTCAGATATGATTATACTGTTTTTGAATGAAAGCCCCATTTTTAAAAGAAACTGACCCATATTTGTGTTGCAAGTGAGTCGAGTTAATGTATTTAAATCTAATTAGTTATTGCCCAACACATTTGATATCAGTATCGATTAACATCACTAATTTATAGCAAATTCATTGTTATACATGGTGTACCGTGGAAATTGAGTAACACTATATCATACACAAAGAGAAGATTTGTTTGGGTTGTCACTCTACACTCATTTAGTGCACACTTTAAGCTAATTAGACCGAGGCCAACAATTTAACATGGATTCGAACCACTCCATCCATGCCAACAAACATCCATGCCATCGCCAATAATTCATTGATGCGGCTGTGGGAAGAAAAGAACTGCTCTGTACATCCCGGGAAAAATGTAGAGCGGTCTTAGGGCTCAAGGAGCGACTAATAGTTTATTTACACGTCGCACCGTTTGTGTTTATCAAGGGGTGGTGGCAACAAAGGGTAAGGGCGGATTAAATGCTGCAGAACATCTCTCATTATGTTTTATTCAAAATGGATTGTTTTCGTTATTTAGTTATAATAGGATAAGCATCTGTAAGAACTTGTAAAAATTAATGATGATTAAAGCAATAATCAGTGAATACAGTCTATTACGTCATCATCGCTGGCGCAACAGCCCCATTGTGGGCCAAGTCGTCTGCCTGCTGGCAGATTTCGAGGCGAATATGTTTTTCTTTTTACGGGGAAGGGTTGTCAGCCTTACGCCCAACAGTCATTTTAGACCGGGTCCTACTGTTCCGAACCACTACAAACATCCATGACATCAACGGGACTTGAACTCGAAACCTGTAGTACCGAGCGCCAGAGCGCTAGCCATTCAGGCTCCGCAATCTATTACACGACTCTGATATGATTATACTGCTTTAGAGTGTATTTTTACAGTTCGCACAAAGAAACCTCGACTGAAGAGTTTCTTAAAAGAAACTAGGCCACGTTTGTGTTACATGCGAGTCAAGTTAATGTATTTAAATCTAATTAGTTATTGCGCCAAATGTTAAGTATTTTTTATGTCATTATCGATTAACACCACAAATTTATAGCAAATTAATTGTTATACATGGCGTACCGTGAAAATTGAGTAACACTACATCATACACAAAGAAGATTGGTTTGGGTTGTCGCTCTAGCCATTTTGTGCACACTTTAAACTCATTATATCGAAGCCTACAATTTAATATGGATTTCGAACCACTCACAAACATCCCTGCCATCGCCAAGATTCGAATCTGTGCTACCAAAGACAGAGCGCTAGCCAGTTGGCCATCAGTCTGCCTTAACATAGTGATTGGTTTGGTTTGTAGCTCTACGGTCATCTTGTGCACAGTTTAGGCTAAACAGACCGAGACCTACAGTTTAACGTGGTTTCCGAACCACAATAGACATCCATGTCTTAACATAGTGAAGATTGTTAAGAGTAAAGTGATATGATTTCTTTAGAAATATGTTTAATATCTATTTTTAACAGTAATTCGAAATCATTGTGATTTTTTTTTTTTTTTTCAGTTTTCAGTCATAACAGGACCCAGTAATAATTAAAAAAAACCTTTAGAAAGAAAACTTGAAAAATAAAAATAGAAATAATTTTTTAAAAAATTGCATTGTTTTGAATAAGGAAGGCTACAATAATATCCCAACTGTAACCGAAATACCACAACATGGTCACTGTTAACATATCTGAAAAAAAAAAAAAAAACATATCATTAAGATACATAATTTTTCGAAGAAATTCGGTAGCTCATAATAAATATGAAATAAAAAGAATCAAAACAAATAAAAAAGAATATGGCTATGCAGAAAATAAATAAATAAATAAAAATGATGTTGTGACTAAACAGAGGGTTTGAGAAACCGCAGAAATTCATTATTGAAGAATGCGCAGAATAAAAGCCCATCTCATACTAACAGATGTATTCCGATTATTATAGTAGTAGGTGGTCTCCCAAGGACAAAATAGGGAAAAGAATGGTAAAGGTAGTGGTTTTATAAGCTACTAATCACCGTTTTCGAAAACGTTTTAGTATGTTTCTAAGGCGCCATTTGCGACGGCTTTTTAAAAACAAAAAACGCAAAATCAACTTAAGAATTTTTCTTCAAGGTTTTCAATCAAACAAATAAATCCAAATTAGACAAAAAAAAAAAAAAAAAAGATGAAAAGGTAAAGTTTCGATTCGTAAAATTGGCAATGTTAAGTATGTCATCATGACATTGAGCTTATTAGGTTGGACAATTTTTTGCAGCAGTTTTCGATAGCAGGTTCACTAAATCGACCCCCCAACTGAAGTACTGAACGAAAAAAAAAAAAAAAAAAAAAATCTGTTAGACTCAAATTAAAATTAAAAAAAATAATTAAACCAATGATTCTGCAGGAATCCTTGCGGAAGTTTATGGAACCTAGAGCAATGCCATAATGGAAGAATATAACGTCGAATCGTCCTTGAGATTAGCACAAAGCGCTCAAGAAAATGATGCTGAGGATATTACCGAGTGGATGAATGCAGAGGAACATCAAGAAATAATAAGTGATAATAAAATAATTATAAGAAAATAAATAAATTATAAGAAATTTTTATAACCATGCTATGATGACAACTCAGCGACGAGTCTAAAATGATGTCCATCAGAAGAAAGTGACGCATGCATGATGACAAATCATCCTTGAACCTAGCACAAAGATTTCCTGCTTATGAAAAAGTTACTGGAGAAGATATTATCTAGTGCATGAATGCAGATCAACAGCAAGAATTATAAATGGTATGCTAAAAGGTATTGTTTTTAATCATGCAATGATGGTGACAACTGAGGAATGATGTTGAAAAGGATGCCCATCAAAAGAAAGTCGTATGATGACGAATCATCTTTCAACCTAGCACAATTTCGGTGACAGTTGAAACCGGTGCTGACGATGAAATTGCAAGAAATTACAAGTGATATGATAACAGACATTGTTTATAACTTTGCAATAATGATGAAAACTGAGCAATGATGGTGAAAGGATGTCTCATCAGAAGAAAGTGGCACATCAATTATCATTATTTTGATTTAAAAAAGTATTGAATATATTGAGTAGCAAGAAAGAAAGGCTGCATCTGCTATTTTGATAACACTACAGAGTGATATAACATTGCATCAAGAAAACACTTACCTCACAAACAAAATAATAAAGACCTTCAAATAAATAATTCAATAATCCATTTTTATGATAGTATTGGAATTTTACATTTTAAGGACTGTAATTACATATATTGACATAAAAATTGATGAATTGTGTATAATATAAATTTCGTTTCCTTATTTAGTGAAGATTTATATAAATCCGGTTTATCCGAGATTGTTTATCAAAGTGAGCTTGGTCCATATTAACTCGAAAAATTGGGAGTCTACTTATTGTAATCACATCTTGATTACCTCTGAATTTTAAAACAACAGTCTCAAAAAAGGAAAACTCGGAATGACTACTATATCGATGTGTGTCATTCTTGCATTCAAGGTAAAAGCATTTCGTGTTTTTAAAGCACGTCTGGGTCATCAGGTTATGGTCTAATTGTTGGCTTCACATTTGTAGAAGAAAACCAGAAACTCAACAAGTAGTTTGTTTTTATGGTTGATGTGGATTTAAAATAAGGAGTGATAGTTTATGAAAGAACACCGTTACGAAAGGGTACTCGGTATTTCATTTTAAAAGGGTTGGTATAGCTGTGACAATTCTCTGATAATCAGTAACAAAATGGATTTCTTTCATAAAGCGTGCTTGAATTTAATTGTTAAAAATATTTCATGCCATTGCGATTAGAAATATTAATAATGATTAGAAAAATATTTCTTTTGTCAACTGTCAACACAAATTTGAAACAATCGATTTAATTAGCATTAAAGTAAACGCTTTGAAGTAATATCACTTACAAAAAAAGATTGCAATATAATAAAAATAAAAGATCGGCATTAAATAAACTTGCAAAAAAAAAAAAAAAAAAAAAAAAAACATTTAAAAGTTAATTCGTAAAAATTCTTTTAAAGCATATTTTTTTTTTTTCCATCCATTAGTTTTTATTTTTAATCATTTAAAAATCAAATTGCTTACGATTGATTTTTAATAATAGAATTAACTAAAATTAATCAATCCAAGCATTACCGAAGGATGCCATGAAGGATTCTATGCCAGGAAGTAGTATGTTAAATTTATAGGACGAAATTACCTTACTTTGAGATCTATAACCCGTATCCCTTGAAATACATATTCAAAATTGTATTGGTTACATGTGGATGTAACGTTATCACTCCCCCACTTCTGGTCTCCTTGGATAACACTGAATTTGGTGCATTTCTACAGTTCTATTGGGGAATGAACAGCTTTATTTGAATACCATGATCTTTGAGAATCCACAATTTTCACCATACATTTGAGTTATATTTAGCCTTCTTGTAAAACATTATTTAAGATGCAAATGATTCGCACTAGAAGGAGGACGTCCTATTCTCATCCATGACATTTACAGCAGTCGATACTAACTCATTAGGAGGATTGTGATAAAATGTCACGCAGTGATAATCAAACTGCTTAGTTTTCACTAATATCACATTGAAAAACGGAATAGATAAAAGTACATCACAAAAATCATTTCTCTGTCTTTCTTTTCCTCTTCAAGGTGTAATGCCTAATGGCCAATTGGCTAGCGCTCTGGCCTTTGGTAACATAAGCTTGAAGTTGATGCATGAATGTTTGTTAGTGGTTCGGAATCCACTTTAAACTAGGTCCCGGTCTGTTTAGCCTTCATATGCATAAGATGACCGTAGAGCACAAACCAAATCTCTTCCAAGTGTTGTATGGATAGTAGTACATGATTCCCTCTGATGTATTAGTGGCTGTAGGTCCCTGTCTAATTAGCCTAAAGTGTGCACAAAATGACCGTAGAGCGACAAACCACACCGATGAATTAGTGGAGAATAATAACAATTAATATAATCATAATTTGAGAATCCTTTTCCGGCGATCGTTTTCATACAACTACTGTCTAACAAAATCATTTTTCCCCTAATGCAATGATGTTGGTTTTGTAAAAAGAACCACCAATACGAAGGAAGAATGCACGGCGAAGGGGGTGGAGGAAGGAAACTCGTTTTGGGAGGGAGGACGAGGTGGCCTGGATGGCAAAGAAGAAGTCATTCTCCTTGTGCGAAAAGCACCTCTTCCGTGAAGCTCATCCAGGCATTGAACGTGCACTCGGCCACCGTAAAATGCCATTTCCGGGAATTCAACCTCCTCCACTGGCATTTGCATCGCTCTTCTTTCATTAGGTTATGCTTTTCAAGCTTATATACCAATGCTCATTAATGATAAACGCATATACACACGCATATTTAAGACCTATCGAGTGTTCAGAGTTTTCAAGTACATCAAACTAATATGCATGCATGATTATATAAACATTTATGAGTGTTGCTCTTCATTTATTAGGTTTAGGCAAATCGATTTTTAGACTTTTGAAGCTTATAAACCAATGCTCATTAATGATGGAAGCATATAGACTTATCGAGTGTTCAGAGTTTTCAAGTACATCAAACTAATATGCATGCGTGATTATATAAATTATATAAACATTTATGAGTGTTGCTCTTCATTTTTATTAGGTTTAGGCAAATCGATTTTTAGACTTTTGAAGCTTATATACCAATGCTCATTAATGATGGAAGCATATACACACGCATATTAAGACCTATCGAGTGTTCAGATTTTCAAGTACATCCACCTTGCATGTATGATGATGTAAATTATATAAGCAATGAATGTTGCCCTTCATTTATTAGGTTAGATAATTAGTTATATCAATTGTTATACTTTTCAAACTTATATACCAAAAATTGAAACAATATTCATTAATGATGGAAACTTATACACACGCATATTCAGAATATCAAATTAGAACATATCGACTGTTCAGATTTTTCAAGTAAATCAAACTTATATGCATGTATGATGATATAAATCACAAGCAGTCATGAATGTTGATGTTCATTTATTAGGTTAGGAGATCGATTGTAATAATTTCGAAGCTTATATACCAAATATTGAAACAATGCTCATTAATGATGGACGCATATACACACGCATACTAAGAATATTAAGTTAAGACATATCGAACTGGCAACTGGTGTACTGATTACGGAGTACCAATGGGGATAAAATCATTTAACCTCCTCATTCATATATAAAGTTTCAGTTAATTACTGACCGCTTAAAATGTTAGTAAATGATAAAAATAAATATACATATCGAGAGATCAGATTTTTCAAGTACATCAAACTTATATGCATGTCTGATGGTGTAAATTATATAAGCAATTAGGAAAGTTGCTCTTCATTTATTAAGTTAGGCATATTGATTATTATGCTTATATATAAAAAGTGAAACAATGCCCATTAATGATGGAAACATACACACACATATTAAGAGTATCAAGTTAAGACCTATCGAGTGTTCAGATTTTTCAAGTACATCATACTACAGACGAGTAACACTACCCCCACAACGCCCTATGAGACCGGGACCTGCGGTTTAAAGTGGATTCGAACCACTATAAGCATCCATGGCACCGCCGGGACTCTAACCCGAAAACTGTGAGCGCTAGCCACTCGGCCATTAGGCCACATTTAATTAATAATTAAATGTTTTCAGGTTAAAAATGGTCAGAAAATTTCATGTGTAAAATGATTTCAAAATAATCGGTTTTTCTTAATTGGAAAGTCGAAATTTTTACAAATTTGAATCCAACAATAAATAACAATTATCAAGATTTTACAAGATTTTCTAATAAGCATTTAGACATTAGTCAATAACAATACCAATGCTTTTTTTCACTATTGAGTTAATTAAAATGTAAAACGTTAAATCGCCAAAATGAATAATCTGCTCCACAAAAAAGGCAAGAAAAGCAGCCAAATGCGCCACTCCAAATTTTCAACCTGGATAATGTGTTGAATAAATCTGAAATGTGACATGATTAATTAAGACTAACAAGAGGATGGGGTGGGGAGGGTCGAATCGAACACGTGGAGCTCTCATTACTCTCTTAATACAGCGATAAACCCCACAGATAACTATAACCGCGAAACAAAACGCCGTACGGGTAAACAGCGAATGAGATTCAATTGGCCAAAGAGCTCCGGGGGAAAAAGAAGAAAAATTTTCCCCAGAAAAAGGGAAAAAGAAATTTGCAGAATAGGAAAGAGGTTTTATAGAGATCGGATGCGGTTGCTATGACGACCGCTGTCCATCCGAGCGAGAGAAGCTCAAGATAAGGAGCACAACATCCTTTTCTATATTTATTTTCCTTCTCCACTTTTTTTTTCTTTTGGTACGAATCTTTTTCTTTTTCTTCTTCGAACTGACTTTTCCACTCTCGTTTTATGCTACCTTATTTTATACCTACTTTTTTGCAGATAAGGTTTATGTAGCGATAGGGTGGGATGAATTAGGGTTGGTTTTTGTACTCTAAAAGCCCTGGGGAGGAGGGGTGGGGGCTGGAAAAGAGGAAAAAATGTTTCAACAGATGCGAAGGCATGTTTGATTTTTGGTCACTGAAAGCCTTTCGCCGGCGACGATCAATAGCGGGCTATCAGTGATAATTCAACGGCTCACTTCGGTTGAATGGACTACAGACCGAACGAGTGTGATTTTTCCGGAGTTTAAGTGCACGATAAAAGTGTTTATGAATTATTGTTGTCGAGATATAGGGTGTATTTAATGAAAGCGTGTTGAATTCTATGAACATTTATTTGCCCCTTCACCCCTTTCACTGTACATTTTCTTTTTTTTTTTTTTTTTTTTTTTTCTAATGCAGCTGGCAAACACTTAGATAATTGTCGATGTCTTAAAGTAAACGCTGCACCGATGTTACTCACTTAGCACTACACAGGAGATGCGTGTAACTTAAGGATAAGTTACGACGCGGAGTAACAATATCTCAGCAACGCTCCACGATTCTGTTAGAGCGGGACCTACGGTTTAAAGTGATTCCGAACCACTACAAACATCCATGGCACCGCCGGAACCCGAAACTTGTGGTACCGAGCGCCAGAGCGCCAGCCAGTCGGCCATCAGGCCCCATTTAGTAACATTTAAATGCTTTCAGTTTAAAGTTGGTGTGAAAATTTCATTAGTAAAATGATCTCAAAAATAATTATCATTCTAAATCGGAAAGTCAGAAATTTTAGAGATTTATTGGAAATTGCGAATCAACAATAAATATTAATAATAATACTCCGATTTTATAAGATTTTCTAAAAGCATTTAAACATTAATCAATTACAATACCAATGTTTTTACACTATTGAGTTAATTAAAATGGAAAACGTTAAATCGCCAAAATGAATAATCGGCTCCAAAAAAGGTAAAGAAATGCAGCTAAATGCGCCATTTCAAATTTTCAACCTGTATAATTTGTTGAATAAATCTGAAATGTGACATGATTAAATAAGGCTAACAAGAGGATGAGGGGGTGAGTAGGAGGATCGAATCGAACACACGTGGAGCTCTCACTGACTCTCTTAATATAGCGATAAACCCCCAGATAACTATAACCGCGAAACAAAACGCCGTACGGGTAAACAGCGAATGCGATTCAATTGGCCAAAGAGCTCCGAGGGAAAAAGAAGAAAGATTTTCCCCAGAAAAAGGGGAAAAAGAAATTTGCAGAATAGGAAAAGAGGTTTTATAGAGATCGGATGCGGTTGCTATGACGACCGATGTCCATCCGAGCGAGGGAAGCTCAAGATAAGGAGCACAACATCCTTTTCTATCTTTATTTATTTTCCTTCTCCACTTTTTTTTTTTTTTTTTTTATTTCGGTACGAATCTTTTTCTTTTTCTTCTTTCTCCGAACTGACTTTTCCACTCTCGTTTTATGCTACCTTATTTTATACCTACTTTTTTTGGCAGATAAGGTTTATGTAGTGATAGGGGGCATGAATTAGGGTTGGTTTTGTACTCTAAAACCCCTGGGGGTGGGGGTGGAAAGAGGGAAAAAATGTTTCAACAGATGCGAAGGCATGTTTGATTTTTTGATCAATGAAAGGCATTTCACCGGCGATGATCAATAGTGAGCTATCAATGATAATTCAATGGCTCACTTCGGTTGAATGGGCCGCAGACCGAACGAGCGTGATTTTTTTCGGAGTTTAAGTACACGATAAAAGTGTTTACGAATTATTGTTGGCGAGATATAGGGTGTATATAATGAAAGCCTGTTGAATTCTCTGAACATTTATTTGACCCCCTCACCTTTTCCACTAGACTTTTTTTTTTTGTTCTAATGCATCTGGCAAACACTTAGACAGTTGTCTTTGATGTGTTAAGGCAAGCGCTGCACCGACGTTACTCACTTAGCACTACCCAGGAAGTGTGTGTAGCTTGAAAATAAGCTACGGACGCGGCGTAACATTACCAACGCAACGCTCTATGATCCTGTTAAACTACTACTAGTACACTACACTACACTACATCACACATCCACTGTGCCTAGAGCTGAGTTGCCCCTATACAGTTTGGAAATGATGTGGGTGAAAAGAAGTCTGATTGGGATCCGAAGCGCTCTACGATCCTGTTAGACTGGGACCAACATTTTAAATGGGATTCGAACCACTACAAACATATATGGCACCGCCGAGACTCGATCCCAAAACTTGTGAGCACTAACCACTCGGTCATCAAGCCCCATTTAATTAGTATTTAAATGCATTCAGGTTAATGTCGGTATGAAAATTTCATGAGTAAAATGTTTTCAAAAAATATAATTGCCATTCTAAATCAGAAAGTCGAAATCTATCTATCTCTATCTTTTCAGAGACATATTGAAAATTGAACCCAACAATAAATGTTAAAATTACTCAGATTTCAGACGATTTTCTAATAAGCATTTAGACATTAATATAAACAATACATTGGTATTGTTTACACTATTCAGTTAATTAAAATGGAAAATGTTAAATCGCCAAAATGATTAATGTGCCCCAAAAAGGTAAGAAAAGCAGCCAAATGCGCCATTCCAAATTTTCAACCTGGATAATGTGTTGAATAAATCTGAAATGTGACATGATTAATTAAGGCTAACAAGAGGATGGGGGGTGGGGGATTGAATGGAACGCACGTGGAGCTCTCACTGACTCTCTTAATATAGCGATAAACCTCCAGATAACTATAACCGCGAAACAAAACGCCGTACGGGTAAACAGCGAATGAGATTCAATTGGCCAAAGCGCTCTGGGGGAAAAAGAAGAAAAATTTTCACCAGAAAAAGGGAAAAAAAAAAGAAATTGGCAGAATAGGAAAGAAGAGGTTTTATAGAGATCGGATGCGGTTGCTATGACGACCGCTGTCCATCCGAGCGAGGGAAGCTCAAGATAAAGGATAGAAAACATGTTTTCTCCTTTATTTATTTTTCTTCTCCACTTTTTCTCCTTTTTCTTTTTTTTTTATTTTGGTACGAATATTTTTCTCTTCCTTTTTTTGACTTCTTTACTGACTTTCCACTCTCATTTTATACTACCTTATTTTATACCTACTTTTTTTGGCAGATAAGGTTTATGTAGCGATAGGGGGATGAATTAGGGTTGGTTTTGTACTCCAAAACCCCTAGGGGGTGGGAAAAATGTTTCAACAGATGCGAAGGCATGTTTGATTTTTGGTCAATGATGAAAGCATTTCGCCGCCGATGATCAATAGTGGGCTATCAGTGATAATTCAATGGCTCACTTCGGTTGAATGGGCCGCAGACCGAACGAGTGTGATTTTTTCCGGAGTTTAAGTACACGATAAAAATGTTTATGAATTATTGTTGGCGAGATATAAAGTGGCGGTGTATTTAATGAAAGCGTGTTGAATTCTCTGAACATTTATTTGACCCCTGACCCCTCCCATTGTAAAGTCGGTAAGAAAAAACACTGAAATTCAGACAATTTTATTAATTTTTATGTAATTGTTAAATGGATAATGAAGTGAAATTACATAAAATAGTTATACAACAATACAGGTTAAAACCTTTGCATAACTTTAAGAGTTTTTGAGATATTCCTTTATTTAAAAAAATTTTTTTTTTTTTTTTTTTTTATTATAGATGTATGTGATATTGTTTAGTTATTAATATTTGACTCGTGTAGGAAGGGTCACATTTAAATCCACTGGTTGCAGTCACTGCTTTCAGAAATTACGGCATTGATAATATGGGTAAAGCGTCTCACATAAATAGTCAGTGGCTTATTTCATTTCCTTCAACGTCATACGACTTGGTTTGTCGCTCTAATGTCATTTTTTGCACACTTTAGACTAATTAGACCGTTACCTTGTGCACACTAAGGCTAAACCAGACCGGGATCTACAGTTTAAAGTGAATCCACTTTAAACTGTAGATCCCGGTCTGGTCCCGGTCCCGAAACTCGAAAACATCCATGCCACGGCCAGGATTCGAATCTGAAGCCTGTGATACCAATAGCCAGAGTACTAGCCACTTGGCCACCAAAAAGCTTCTCACATAAATAGTCAGGCTGCCAGGTTTAGTTTTTCGGGTTTTCTCTGATAGGAAACGTGGAACGTGGATTCGAACCTCGATTTCGAACCACTAACAAATATCCATGCGACTACCAGGATTAGAACCTGAAGCCCGTGGTACCAAGGTCAGAGAGCTAGTCAATTGGCCATCAGGCCCGCATCATCGCTCGTCGGTGAGCTATTTGTGGCATATATAACTAAAACCCGAGGACCACCGACGATCAGAAAAAGAAGCTATTGAATATACACCTAAATTATCCAATTCAAAATAAAAACTAAAAATTAATATTTTGAAAGTAATTTAAAAATTTCACACAATAAATGTAACAATTCGGTACAAATTAAAAAATTCTTACTAGTTTAAAAACTATGATTATACAAAACTTTGAAGTGCGTACTGTTTTGCTCAGTTTTTCTGTTTTTAAATCCCAAAGAACAATGGTACAAATCGAATTTATTATTCCGATCTTAGACTTTACGAGATATCTTCATAAAACTCCTCGCAGTTACACGATTAGATCAAAGACGATGCGAGCATTTTTAAATTGAGGAGGTACTCGCAAACTATTGATCAAACACAAGACAACACTTGAACATGTATGTTTTCATATTATTTCTGTCTGTGCACACTTAACAGAAGTTTTCAAAAACTTTAGTTCCCTGGAAACTTGATTAGGAATTGAACTGTAGTACTAGTGAGTAGTAGAATTGAGCAACTGTACAATTTTAAAGCTAGTGATGTTAGTTAGTTTTGATTAGATGACTTCGAATTCTTTCAAAACGCAAAGTTGCTTTTTTTTATATTTCTTTGTGCATTTCAGGAAGTTCGTTTCTTTAAGTGTCGTAGAATTTCTCCAAGTTCTTTATTTATTTTTAAATTTCCAAACAATACGTGCTACTTTATTTTTAAATATACATATGTAACAATTTTTTTTTAATTTCAGCACACTAGTACGATATTTACCTCTATTTGCTTATGTTAAAGATGTATAAATCTTCACAACTTCTTTACAATCTTTAGATAGAATGATATGATTAAATAATTAAAGAAGGGCCCAAATTTGAATTCGCTGATGGCGAAAATTGGAATCACTGCTTTTAGAGACAGAGACTCGATGGCAATGACAATCTGTATAAGCATTAAGCATGATCAGTCGGGCTCTCTAGTGGTAAATTTTCGGGTTTTTCTCTATGTGACACTCAAATACCCCTAAAAGTCCACCAAAAAGACAATGTTTTCCCTTTATAGCCTACAGATGGATTGTTAGTGTTGTTGTTTTGGCTAATCCTCTTATCTTGCAATGCAGGGCGGACATTCCATAAGTAATCTACTGATGGATGAAAGGAAAGGGAGCAGCTTTCGTTATGATGGAGTACCCTAGGAAGAAATCAGACTTAGCTCTGTATCGCTGAAGAAGGAGGACAGTGCCTTCTGGGAGGATTCTTAGGGTGAACTACCCAGTATTTGCGTATTGTATGGGAGAAAACCCGGAAAACTCCCAGCAAGCAGCCATACTCACGAGGTAAGATGCTGACCATCACAAATACCAACGTTTTCATTTTTTAAACAGTGTCAAAAAATGTACAAAGCCGCCGGCGGATTGAACTACACCCGTAATGCTCACCACTGATCCACGAGTCGGGCAAATTTTATTTTATTGTTTTTCTCTTATCCCACTAGGTAGACATTTAGAGCATGCCCACGAACCTGTATGGACTCATGGTTGGAGGGAAAGTAAACAGCCTCTCTTGCGGAAAAAAATAAAATAATGCGGGAAAAATAACTAAACAATGCGGAAAAAAACATATTCTACGTTAAAACTTTTAAAAAGTTACTTACACCTCCAGGGAATAATCTAACCAATGTCAATTACGGTTTAAAAGCGCTCAGACGGGCCAAACAGCTTTGTCTATGCATTTGAAATGGGACTTGAACGCTCAAACTATGTATCTATGCGGAGAAAAAAATACTGCCGTCGTCCAAAAATAAGAATCCCATCATGAGGTTCTGCCCAAAAAGCAGCCAACAACCTGAATGCAGTGTAAGAAAGCTATCTCAAGAAATTGAATTTGATGTAAGGGAGAGAGATGCTGTGTGGGTTTGTAGAATAGGAGTTTTTCCCACAGTAATCTGGAAAGATATGGAAATTCCAACCATTGAGGAAGAACTTGCAGAGAAATTCAAGATTCCATTTCTTTCTTTTTTTTTTTGAAGAATAGTATTTCTATTCCATATGTGTGTGTGTGCTATGGGTTTATGTGTTTTTTTTTTTTCATGCATAGGTTCCCCATCAGTTGAAATGGCAGATATGACTTTTGAATTGAATAATTCACTCATGTATTAACGCCTGTTTGAGTTTCTATCAAAAATAAATAAATAAAAATATATGTTTTTTATTTCAGTATGTGAATAAAGTAGTGAGTTAAATTACGCAAGGAAAAGCCATTTATGAATAAGAAAATCTCGAAATAAATTGGGTTTTGTGTAATCTTTTTTTTTTTTTTTTTTTCTTTTCACTTTAAAAAAAAAATTATGCGAAATATCGTTTGGATTTTAAATAATGGTTTTTGTTTTGAAATCTTGGGCATTATGATCTAAGTCATTTGAATCTAACGGGACAGAAATGCAGCAGATTCAGCGTTACACACGATACCAACGGGAAATGGGGAGGTTGCTACAATGCATTCCCATTATGCCACCTTAATTTTGAATGAACATCCCCAAGCATTGTGAAGAGTTGCCCTCTCCTTCTAGAGTCCGACAGCCTGATGGCCAATTGGTTCCAGACTTCAGGTTCGAAATCTATGAGTGACATGGTTGTTTGTCAATGATTCGGAATCCATGTTAAACTGAAGGTCCTGGTAATTAGGTGTTAAAAAAAATTACCGTACAGCGATAAACCTTCTAGAATCCAGTGGAATGACATTCCGATCTACAGATTTATCAAGCTGATAACCGTTGTAGATGCGGATAAAATATGTAAAGCGGTTTTTAATTTTTTAGTCATAAAAGTAATTTGTTATCAGTTTGCTGATCATAAACTTTTTTTGTATTATTACGAAGAATTGTTTTTTTGCTGAGAATAATCTAACCTATATCAATTACGGTTCAAAAGCGCTCAGACGGGGCCAAACATCTTTGAGCGCTCATGTCACATTTCAAATGCATAGACAAACTATGTATCTATGCGGAGAAAAAAAAATAACGCCGTAGTCCAAAAATAAGAATCTATCATGAGGTTGTGCCCAAAATGCAGCCAACAACCTGAGTGCAGTGTAAAAATGCTATCTGAAGAAATTGAATTTTATGTAAGGGAGAGATGCTGTATGGTTTTGTAGAAAAGGAGTTCTCTCTACCGCAGTAATCTAGAAAGATATGGAAATTCCAACCATTGAGAAGATCTGCGAGAGAAATTCAAGATTCGATTTTTTCTTTTTTTTTTTTTTTTTATGGATAAGAAAGAATACCATTCTTCATATATGTGTGTGTGTGTATAGGTTTGTTATTTTTTTCATGCATAGGCTTCGCCATCAGCGAGTGAAATTGCAGATAGGATTTTGAATCGAATAATTCATTCATGTATTAACGCCTGCTTGCGATTCTATCAAAAATAAATAAATAAATAAATAAAAAAAAATTTTATTTCAATATGTGAATAAAGTAGTGAGTTAAATGACGCAAGGAAAAGATTTATGAATAAGAAAATCTTGAAATAAATTGGGTTTTGTGTAATCTTTTTTTTTTTTTTTTCACTTAAAAAAAAAAAAAAAAATTGATGCGAAATATCGTTTGGATTTTAAATATTGTTTTTGTTTTGAAATCTCGGGCACTTTGATCTAAGTTATTTGCAGCTAGGACATAAATGACAAAATGAAGCAGATTCAGCGTCACTCACGATACCCCACGTGGAAGATTTGGTTTAATTTGAAACTTTACGGTCATTTTTTGTACACATTGGGCTAATTAGACCAGGACCCACATTTTAACGGAGATGCCGAGCCACTAATAAACATCCATGCCACTGCCAGGATTCGAACCAGAGTCAAGGGGAAGGATTGCTATATTGCACCCCTATTATTCCATCACAGTTTTGAATGAACACTTCCGAGCATTGTGAAGAGTTATTCCTCTCCAGTGAAACGATATTCCGATCTACAGATTTATCAGGTTGATGGCCGTTTGTAACAAAGATAAAATATGAAGACCAGTTTAATTTTTTTAATCATGAAGGTCATTTGTTGATTATGAACTTTTTGTATCATCGCGAAGATTTGTTCTGTAACTAAATTTGAGGAAATAACTTCAGTGATGGTGATTGTAAAGTTTTCGTTACTTTTCAAAAAAATCATGTTGCTAATTTTGTTTCTATCATTGCCTCACTGAAAATAATAATGTAAAATTTTGCAACATGTTTTATCATTGTCGGGCTAGTTGAATGAATATTATCCTCCATTACAACGAAAATGTGGACTAATTCTCCGTAAGAAGACTTTTAGAAAAGGCTCTTTTAAGGACAACTAGGATCATTACATACTTGATCAGAACAATTCAACGATTAGTTTAATATTAAAATTAGGGAAAGGAACCTTTTTTTTTCTAGAAAATACTACAGCTAGTCATAAAACAAAAACGATTGACTATTAACGATTTTCATCTACTGAAATATGAGTGGGGCCTGATGGGCCGAGTGACTAGCTCGGCTCGGTGCTACAAGTTTCAGGTTCGAGCCTCGGCGATGCCATGAATGCTTGTAGTGGTTCGAATCCACTTTAAACCGTAGGTTCCGGTCTAACAGGGCGTAGGGCTGACAAACTACCGTAAAAAGAAAACATCTCGTCTCATAATCTGCCAGTAGGCATATGGCCTTAGCCCCCATGAAGCTATTGCGTCAATGAAGAAAAATAAATGAGTTAATAAAATACTATGAATAAAATAAAATGAATAAATAAATAAAAAATGAGTAACAAATAAAATAAATAAAATAAATATGAGTAATAAAAATATCTATTTTTATTCTTGATATAATGAAACTGCGCAAAAACTTATCTAAATTAAGTTTTTTTTTAATAAATATTTATTAAATTTTCTAAAAATAGAAAATTCAACCACGAATAAAGAAAAAAAAAAAATAATTGGTGATAGAAAGAGAAATCCCAACTTTACTCGAAAAAAACTGAACAGCAAAAATACACAACTATCTTCAAATCCCACACATCAATAAGAAAAAATAAATAAATGCTGCATTAATTCCATGCTATAATAAAATAAATTTTTCAATCTAAAACCAAACAATGATTAAACATCTCAAAAACCCTTCACTACAACGAACACAAAGACGACAAACTCCCACTAAGAGCTGCATTTAACACTTCACATCACCCAATGAAAGCAAAAGCAACAAGTCCACTCCCACGATTCGGTCCCCAAAGCCCCACAAAGGTAGGGGAGGGAGGGTTTAAAAAAGAATATGTATATTTTTTTATTTTTATTATTACTTTCCCTTCTTTTTTTAATTCGTCCGTCATCCGACCCGCCGCGTGACGTCAGAGGGTGACGCAGCTGAGGTGGCACGTGCCCCCGGTGACGTCATGCTGCCCACCAGCTGTCGAAGGGTTCTTTGTTCCCACACGAATAGAGTCCCCCGTCTGCTCAACGAGGCCTGGTCTATAGCGGTTGTGAACAACTTTTCAGAGCGGCTTTTATGAAGAGTGATTAGCAACGAATGAAGAGCCATGAGTGACAATTAACTCGTTTTTGGTTAAAGATATTTTTCGGCCGATAAGCATTGTTGATATAGAAATAGTATTTTTATTTTTAAGATGTTGATTTTGCACAGATTATTTTTATAAAATGATTTTTTTTTTTAAATAATTGTTACATTTGGACAGTTTCCTGTTGATTAATTTATTGATAATGTCAACTAGAATCATTATACATTTCATAAGGACTACTAGAATCATTGGTTCGAATCCTGGAGGTGGCATGGATGTTTGTGAGTGGTTCGGAATCCACGTTACGTTGTTGAATCCACGTCCCCGGTATAATTAGCACAAAATGACCGTAGAGCGACAATCCAAACCAGAATCATTATGCACTTCTTAAGAACTACTAAGACCATTATACAGTCAAAATAATTACCAAGATCCACTTCATATGGTTTACTAAGATCATCATTATACACTGTAATCATAGTTCCTCCTACCCTCTGGCAAGAGCGCCCCTGTGGCATTCAGGAGAAATGATCACAGACTATATATGGTCTACAGACTCTCACCCAGAGATGAAGTATATCTCGCTCACCCTGCGCGTATCCAAGTTGCGGTTTTTCGTCTTAGTAGTAGAATCCTTCCATGAATATGTAATTATCTGTCTTCAAATATGTCAAATATTGTATGTCTCTAATTGTACGTGTGTAGTGTTAGTGCGTGTGTAAATAAAGCTGCGAGTTCTCAACCCTGAGCCTCCAGTATCTCAATCCAACTACACCAGTTACAATCTGGTTGCCAAACCTGCATACTACAATACTTCATAAAGACTACTAAGATCATTCTGAACTTTATAAAAACTATGATATAGAATAAAAACTCATATGCAAATAGCGATGATTGCAGCACGATATATCAGAAAACCGAAAAGTCCTTTCGTTGGATTCAGAATGAAGAAGAAAAAAGAATGTAAGCCACCTATATGCCACTGGCTTTTGGTACACCAGGGTTAAGGTTCTAATCCTGGCAGTGGCATGGATGTTTGCTAGTGGTTTGGAATCCACTTTAAACCGTAAGTTCCGATCTAATTAGCCCTAGTGTGCAAAAAAAATGACTGTAGAGCGACAAATCAAACCAGCATGTTATCGAAGGAATAGGTTATACGATGTAGCAAATATACTTAACGCACCATCCAGTGATGCCTGCTGGGTAGTATTGAATCTTGAAACTACCACAGATCTATATTGAATCTATATTAGATCTTGAATCTACCACAAACGCATGACTTCAAGTCAAAATGCCCAAAAGAAAGATTCCAGTAAAAAAAAACAATAGGAATAAAAAGTAAATAAAAAACTACACAACTGACGAAATAATTGAAATTTAAAAAAGATAATCCAGCAATGCCACTACTAGAGGCCCCTTCTTTGGCCCTGGCCTTGGTGCACCTGTCTAACAATGAACGACTCCAAATTTGGCCCCATCTTTTCAACGTCTCGCCTGCGAAACTCGGCTTCAAGTAGCAAAGAGAACCCATCCGCAAGATCAAAAACCAAATAAGTAACAAAGCGCATAATAAAACCGCAGGAAAAGAAAGAAAAAAAACAGAACATTAAAAAAAAAAAAAAAAAAAGAAAGAAGAAAAAAGAAGAATCCCCAAAAGTAAAGATGCAGTCAAAAGAGACACCTTCTAATAAGGCAGCAAGTCCTCTGGAGGTCAGGTCGTCTACTTTACTTAAAAGAAAAAATGCGATCTTCTTAACAAAACCAGTTTGGCTTAGACAAGTCCCACTATGAAAATGCAGATGGAGCTGAAATGGAATGCCTTGTTCGATATACATTTATCTGGGTACCTCTCTCTCACTCCCTGCTAATGGATGCCCCCTCCCCCGATCACATTTATCTTTTGCACGCAGACGAAACTTAATGCTCAACATGAATTCTTCTAGCATCGCACCAGTGGTTGGCGTTGCAGTGAAACGAATCCGTGTTATCTGGTAACTTGAGGTTTCCTTCATAACAACTAGGAATAGGTAGAACAGTGAAATTTATTTCTGCTTTCTCTAGGGATTGCTTTTGAAAAGATGCACATTAAGTTGATTAACTAGTACTTAATGAGCTATGACAATATGGTTGTTAAATTCTATAATTAAAAAGATTTTGTTGATAATATAGTAATCGTTAATCCATTAAAATATCTTCGTTATTAAACCATAAAAGCATTCTCATGTTAAAGCTAGTGAATGTTTTACTCAATATTAATATTAAGATTTGATTATTCCAATATTAAGATTTAAAAAGTGTCTAATTTCTAAGCGTTCATGACCATATTTGAGGAAGAAAAAAAATTTCTGAAAGCTCATGTTAGATAATGAGATTTCAGAAATTACCGAATTTCACTCTAATTCTAATGATATTCATCAAAAAAATGACATATATTAGCGATATTGTAACAGTATTATTAAAAAATTAAGTAATTAAGTAATTTATGACGTCGCCATGGCACAATATCAAAAATGAAACGGAATAATTTTTTTTAATTCCTTTCATTCGGAATTTTTTAATCGTTTAATATTGTTTAAATCATAATGATTTTTAATCAATAATTTTAATCGTTTAATATCATCATCGTCATTGGAGCAACAGTTCCAAGGTAGGCCAAGGCCGTCTGCCTAATGGCAGATTTCGGGACATGAGATGTCTTCTTTTAAGGTGTAGTCTGTGTTTTCTAAGCCCATCAGCCAGGTTAGACCGAAACCTACGGTTTCAACTTGTTTCCAAACTACTACTACACACCACACCACTGTGACTAGAGCTAAGTTGCCCTTTACAGTTTGAATGATGTGGGTGAGAAGAAGTCTGATTTGGTTCTCTGACACTCTATGGTCATTTGAGACTAGGACCTATGATTTAAATTGGATTCCGAACCACTACAAACAACCTTGGTACCGCCGGGATTCGAACCCGATACCTGTGTGTAGAGCGCTAGCCACTCGGCTATCAGGCCAACTACTAGTTACTAATTACTACTAAAACTCGAACTTCCCTTCTCTCACCCCGCTGATGGATGCCCCCTCCCCGATACAGTTGGAAGTCACATTTATCTTCTGCACGCAGACGAAACTTAATGCCCAACATGAATTCTTCTAGTATCACACACCGTGGTTGCTGTTGCAGTGCAACGAAACCCTGTTATATGACAACTTGAGTTTTCCTTCATATCTAGGAATAACTTTCTCCTAAGGATTGCTGTACTCAGTTAATTGTATTACTTTGAAAAGATGCACATTAAAGTGATTAACTAGTACTTAATGAGCTATGGCAATTCAACCATAAAAGGACTCTTACGTTAAAGCAGGTGAATGTTTTACTGAATATTAAGATTTAAGAAGTGTCCAAGGAAAAAAAAAAAATTTCTGAAACCTCATATTAAATAATAAGGTTTCAGAAACCACCGAATATCAATCTAATTCTAATGATATTCATTTAAAAATTAAATTTTGCAATTTATATATCCTCATGACACAATATCAAAAATGAAATGGATTTTTTAATTTTCTTCATTCAAAATTTTTTTTTATCGTTGACCATTTTAATCATAACAATTTTAATCGTTAATAATTTTTAATAGTGTGATATCAATGAAATCAAAAATATTTTCACCATTATCAGAGGTGCAACAACCCCATGGTGGGCCAAGGCCGTCATCTGCCTACTGACAGATTTGGAGACAGAAGATGTTTTCTTTTTTACCTTTTCAGGTAGAGTTTTCAACCCCTACGACCAACGCTTTACAGTCATATTAGACCAGGACCTACTGTTTGATTCCGAACCACTACACACATCCATGGCACTGCCGGAATTCGAACCCGAAACCTATGGCATCGAGCGTCAGAGTGCTAATTACTCCGCCATCAGGCCCCATCATTTAATATGAATGAAATAAAAAAATATTTTATAAAATGAAAATAAAAATTTAAATTAATAATCAATGGGTAAAATATATTAAAAAGAACCCTTTACAGACATTAATTTTATTTATTTTTACAGTATCAGAATTTTTAAAATAACAGATTTAAGAGACCAAACGACTTAGACGAGAAAACTTCCGGTTTGTTTTATTGTTAGGGTTTTGAACTGAGCTTACTTAGTAGGCCAACGCGTTAATCTCACAGACAATATATTTAAATAAATTAAATAAGAGAAAATTTATGCATTTCTTAAAAATATCCATATAAAAAAAATTGTGGAAAAAAAAAGAAGAAACTCCAAATTCCTTAACTTTTTAAAGCTCACGACATTTAACCTGTAACATTATTACTTCAACATTAAATATTAGTAAGTAACCTAATGTGAAACTATGTCCCACAAACAAACAAAACAATATTACAACAATGGACTTAATATGCTACCAACACAGCAAAGCAGACTAAGTATTTCTACCAGCATAAATAATCCCACACACCATTCCCGACTTGACACACAAACCGAATGTGTCACCAACTCATCTCACCAGTCGAGACACTATGACAAGGGACGATCATTCCAAATTAAATTCGTTTTTGTCTGCCAGCAAGCAAGCCAAGTCATCAACGCTGGTCGTTTTAATCTGAAGACGGGAAAAATTAAAAGAATTACTTAAAAGGGAGGGAGAAAATATTCTGTGTGTGTCTTCCTTTCTTTATCCACCCCCTACCACCCTCTTTTAATACCCTTTCGACACCAGGCGAAGATGATTGTTGTCTAGCTGGCAATCTGCCAGAGACCGCCATTGTTGGTAGCTACTCGCTTTGCCTCATTGTTGTCAATAATGAAAATCGTCAAGTTTAGGAATTGCAGGGATACTTACATTTCGCCAGCTAACCTTTGGAGGGGGACCGAACTTAAATTGCGAAGGCACGCAACGCATTGTTCTTGGTGGAAGCAGGCCTTTTTGGCACTGGCTTGTCGAAGTGACGGCGCTTGATTCTGTGAGACATGACGGATTTGACATATCCATTAATTGGAACATGACAGTTCTGTCGGCACTATTTTCAAGACGGATTTATTACTGTACTTCAGAACCAGTTTCCGTACAATTTTTTGAAATTTATTTTAAGGTTTAAGTTAGTAAGAATCGTGGATCAATGGCAACGCGCTTAGCTAGATGCAGGTGGATTCAGATTCGAATTTCGTCGAATTTCAATACTACTAACAGACACTGTTTTCAAGACTGATTTATTACTGTACTTCAAAAACGTACGGAAACTGGCTTTGAAAAATTTATTTTAAGGTTTAAATTAATGCGAATCGGGCATCAGTGGCGTGACTAGTGTGCAAGCAGATTCAGATTTGAATTCCATGCGTACCAACCGACACTGTTTTCAAGACGGATGTATTTCTGTACTTCCAGAACCAGTTTCAGTACATTTTTTGAAATTATTTTAAGGTTAAAAATTAGTACGAATTGTGGCTCAGTTGCAACGCGCTTAACTAGTGTGCAGGTAGATTCAGAATCGAATTCCACCAGTATTAACCTCACATGAGATTTTTCAGTGTAATCTCAGATAATTTCTGAAAGTATACATACATAAATATTTAAAATTTACCAGTAAATTTATCCTGACTTCATACTCAGAATGACTGGGGTTACCACTGAAATATTCTGATTATTTAAAATTTTTGAAGCTATGCGTTAAATATATTAGAAATCTTCACCAATTTGAATCAATGTAGTATAGATTTCAATTTGAAACTTGGAGTAAATTTTAACATAATATCTTTCAATAAGAGATATTTACCTAATAAATAGATCAGATAGGCCTTCCCACTTTGGAATATACAATTGCGAAGGATTATATGTTCTGATTATGTCGGATTCGGATTCTTATGTTATGTATTGGAGGACTCAAATTGAAACCTATACTACATTTAACCTAATATCTTTCAATAAAAGATATTTATCTTTCAAATAAAGCACGCTTAATTGCCGATGCAAAATAAGCATACATAGTCCGTTTAATACGTTGTATTTTACCACTGCATATGAACTTTTTAGCTTATTTATTTGTGAGATGGAATAGTATGCATTTTCATAATGGCAAAAAAAGTTTGGATGCTATGCATTCAAACTTTTGGAATTTTCTGAAATTTCGGAAAGGGGGGTTGGAATTCATCCTTGCTCAGAGGTTTTTTTTTTTTATAAAAGCACTTTTTGATAAATAGATACTTTGTAATAGCAACATAATATTGATTTGTGTACATTATTGAATAAGATCGAATGTTACTTGCTACATTATTAAGAAAAAAAAAAAAGAAAAAAAAGAAAATTGGGCGCCATTTTCTTTCACGGAAACTAGCGCCATTTTTTTTCGAAGGTGAAGGTATGTTTTTAAATTACGTTTAATTGATAAAGGAATAGTAAAAACAAGGAAATTTTTTAATTTTGCTTAGAAATATTAGATTATCTTGTGATGTTTATTATCTAAAACTTTCATTGTTTTTCAAAATTTCAGTAGAGACAACAAAGCATCGATAGTAGTAGCCATCTTTGAAATCCACTGTCGTTACATGTTTAAGGGCGGGAAAACAGCAACATTCGCAACGACAGCCAATGAATTTTTGGATTTTCTTTCTTAATGGTATGAAAATGTGGGCCAGCTAACCTTAAAAATCCTCTTGGAAGACAGCGTTCTCTATTATCACTCATCAATCCAATTATTGCAATCAATCAATTATTAACATCAAATTATCACAATCCATCAATCTATAATGGGTTTTCTTTCAAAACTAATCTAATATTTCTAACATTAATACCAATCTAATCTTATTTGCTTTGATTTTTTGATGCCTTTAAAATATTGCGTTTATTGAGTAACAATCATAATAAGTGTAAACTTTAACAATATATAATGAATAATATTTATTAAATAAATTTGTTACTTTTATACACATTCGAATGTGCGAAAACTTTGCGAATGTTATTAATCTATCTATTAAGAACCAAAAAACTTTTACCGCTTGAAAAAAAAAAAAAAAAAAAAAAAATCAAACTTTTGTCAAGATTCTAATTGAACAAAAAAGAAAATGGAAGAAAATAAATTTATTTTCATGCAAAATATCAAATATTGCAAAAACGCAGCATAAGTCCAAAATCATTATTTTCTGATATATGAAAGCTTTGTTATGTAAAGCTCCATTGCATTTTTTTGAGACCAAATACAATTTTTTTCTCGTTATCAATAAAGCTTCATGTATACCACACAATAAAATAGATTTGAAAAAATTATCCCAACAAATTTGACAAAACTTTATATAAATAAGACTTAAATAAAATCACAAAGATAATAGTAAAACAACAATAAAATATAGTAAAGTAATTGCAGAAATAATAACCTTTATTTTATGTACTAAAGTTATAACAGCTACGGTTAATTTTACGTTGTTCCAGATATCTCGCATTTTGACGGAATTATTGAGATTTTTCTAGAAAGAAGTCAATTTTAAAAGTTGATTTAAACTAAGCCTATAGTCATTCTCGGAAGTTTCAAAATATCGATCATAAACTTAGATTTTATGTTTTATACAAAGCAAAATGGTATATTATTTTACAAAAATTTTAAAATAGACTTCAATGGATTAAATACAATTACAATGATTAATAATAAACCATCAATAAAAGATGGTAAATAAATTGCAGAAATAATAATTGCAATTTCATGTATTAAAACTAAAACAACTACGATTAATTTTACGTTGTTCATATTGCAGATATCTCGCATTTTGACGGAATTATTGAGATTTTCTAGAAAGAAGTCCATTTTAGCAGTCGATTTAAACCAAGCTTACAATCATTTTCAGAAGTTTCAAAAAATCGATGACAAACTTGGAATTTAGTTTTATACATAGCAAAATATTTAAATAGTATATTCTTTTACAAAAAATATATAGCTAAAAAAGTAAAATATTATCCATTAATTAAATTTAAACAATTAATTACATAGTTACAATACATCTTCGACATTTAAAGTATTTGACTTACCCAAATTCTATGGAGAATTTGTCCTCTTCACTTGCTAACATCGATTTTAAAATTCAGTATAATAGAGGAACAGCCCAAAGGAAGGTCAAGAGACATACTACGAAATCGGTACACATATTGTCCTTTCCCGTAAAATGAAACCCCTTTCCCAAACCAGTACAATCCGGTTTGAACCAGTGACAGCTATTTTGTTGGTTAAATTTCACATTTCCATCCCCCATACCCTTCCTATAGCACCACGTGTACTAGGATCTCCTTCTATGGTAAACCTAAAGGTATTGTAATTCTTAATTTAAAAGGACCAGCAAATTTTAAGGGATATAAACTGACCAATCCAGTTAATCTGTATATCAAAATGCCACTTCTAAAGGAACGGATATGACGTCAGAATGTCAGTCCGCAAATAGTGATTCCTGCCATGTGCTGAATTGTACTCAAGTTTATATTCAATGTTTCTTATTAAAAAAGTAACCAATGCAATTTTTGTAACCTGCTTTCAAAATCATTAATTTGCACAGTTATTTATTTATTTATTATTATTGTTATTATTTTGTTTTCTACAATCGGAACGGATATGACGTCAGAACGTTAGTACGCAAATCGGGCTGTGTGCCACGTGCTGAATAGCACTAAAGTTAATATACGTTTCTTATTGAAGAAGTAATCAATGCAATTTTTCGTACCTGCTTTCAAAATTATTAATTTGTACAATTATTTATTTATTTAATTATTATTATTATTTTTTAATTCTCCAATTCTTTCAAAAATTTTAAATTTTTGAGTTATTAATCTTTTATGATTATAATAATATAAGTAAACATCAATGTTACCTAATGTCACTTTAAATTAGATGTCTTTTGCTAAATAATTATGTCAGATATTCAAATTATTCAAGTATATGTCAAAAGTATTCTTATAATATCAAAACGAAGAGTTTCAAAACTAATTCTTAACTAAATAACTTTTTCTGATTTTAAAGAAAAAAACACAATTAAAAAAAATATAGAAAATAGCAAAAAAATAAAAATTATAAAACAAAATCAGGAAACATTTTTAAGTTTACGAAAAATACACTAGAAAAAAAAAATATATATATATATAAAAACAGCATTTCGTTGTTTTTGAAAATTTACATTTGCGAATAAATTTAGATAAAATATACTAATACTGAAAAAAATGAGTAGTAAAAGAATTAATTAAAAAATATGACTTAAATTATGAATGTTTTTTTTTAAATCATCACAACTTGGGTAATAATAATAATCTAATTTGAAACTTCACAACTTGATTTCCAGAACAGTAAAGAATGAAAATTTAACTATCCAAACATTAACAAAATTTCCTGATTTGAATATCCAGTATAGCTTGTCGTTCTACTGTCATTTTGTTCACACTTTAGGCTAATTAGACCAAAACCTACAGTTTAACGTTCACCAACAAACATTTATGCCACGGCCAGGTTTCGAACCTGAAGCCTGTGGTACCAAAAGCCAGAGACCTAGCCAATTGGCCATCAGGTCGTATCCAGTATAACATAAAAGTTAGAAGTAAACATATAACAGATTTCATCGTATAAACTATGGGTTTGAATCATAACACTTACTTGCATATACATCCCTTAAAACTCGGTACAATAAATTATTAAAAATTACAATTAATTTTTTTATTGAAAAAAATAAACATTATAATTGAGATAAATAATGGCTTATAGAGTAACAAATAATATTGTTATAATAGTTGATATTTGGGGACAATAGTTCCCGAATCTCAACCCGTGCATTTTAAAGTTGTCGAAAACTAATACATTTTTATTTCTTTTTAAAAATACAAATTGAAAATTACAAAAATGTATTTATTTTCTGTTTATACTAGGTAAGCATTATGTTCGGATTAAAGACTTTATAGAAAATGGAAATTTTGGGAACTATTAGAAAAACGCGTGTATTTCAAAAATTGTCGAAAATTGATAATAGTTACTTATTTCTTTTTAAAAATGCGAATGTTAATGTGAAAATTACAAAAATGTGTTTATTTTCTGTTTATACCATGTAAGCATTATGTTCGGATTAAAAACTTTATAGAAATATGTGTTTAAGGAAATTTGCAATAAGATTTCCTTACGACTTTGTGGAACAGTCAGCGATTTGCTGATGATGTTGGAATTTCAAAAGGATCGGCCAATTTCATTTTGGGCCTCAAACGCGTCAAATCTCAATTGGTACCGAAAACACTGAATGCGACAGCTCACACTTCATTGCCCATATCATTCCACAACCATCGTATTCACACCGTGCGACTTCTGGCTATTCCCTGAACTCAAAAGACCACTCCAGGGACTCTGTTCTGAGTCGAATGAAGAGATTCAACGTGAATCGCAGAGCGCTTTGAAGGTCATCTCTGTAAATAAATTTTTAGCATTAAGAATTGGTAAAATCGTTGGCATAAGTGCATTGTGCCCGGAGGGGATTATTTTGAAGGCGATGAAATAAATTTGGGTAGAATAAATAAAGAGTTTTTGAAAAGAAAAATAAGTGGTCGTACTTTTTGGGTACGGTAGTAGATGCGTAGTTTGACGATTCTACGTTGGCAATTTAGTCGTACAGCTAGCAAAACAAACATGCATTAAAAAAGTAACATCTTACAAGTACGGCAGGTGGCTTGGAGCATATGGCGGGCGATATCACAGCAACATTTTTACCAGCAACCAGATGGCCAATGTTGTTCAGAATTAATTAAAAACATATAATAACGCATCATTTTTAGAAAACATCATCTAAAAATTAAATAAAAATGTAACTGCTAATTGTTTTTAAGGGTTATTCGAAATATATGAAGTGTTTAATGAATACAGAACTTGAAGCCTACTTCATACAAATTAAATGCATATATATGTATGTTTACTTTTGACTTTGAAAACAGAAAGGTCAGTATTTTATTTATTTTTTCTGAGGTTTTTTTTTCCCGTCAAAAATGTACATAATCCATTACAAGATAAATACGCAACATAACATTAATAATATTTATAAGACCTCAAATGAATTACTACGGTTAATTTATATTGAATTTTGTAGCAACGACGTCGGACCTGATAGCCGAGTGACTAGCGCTCACGGCTACGTGCCACAGGGTTCGAGTCTCGGCGGTATCATGGATGCTTGTAGTGGCTCGGAATCCACTTTAAACCGTTATTCCCGGTCTAATACGACGACTACTACTACTACTACACTACACAACATCACTGTGCCTAGAAATGAGTTGCACCTATAGAGTTTGGAAATGATGTGGGTGAGAATCCGAGGCCTGTGGCATCGAGCGCCAAAGCGCTAGATACTCGGCCTTTCAGCCCTCGGTCAAATATGACTGTAGAGCATTGGGCTTAGGGCTAACAACCCTACCCCGTAAAAAGAAAATATCTCTTGTCTCGAAATCTGCCAGAAGGTAGACGGCCTCGGCGCACCATGCGGTTGTTGCGCCAATGAAGAAGTAGCAATGACGTCAATGAATCATATAACGTTGTTAACAATAATTGCAAAATGGTGTTCTTTTAAAGAGCTCTGGCGCTCGGTATTAAAGGTTTCGGGTTCAAGTCCCGGCGGTGCCATGGATGTTTGTAGTGAATCAGAATCCACATTAAACCGTTATTCCCGGTCTCATATGACCGTAGAGCGTTGCAGAGCCCAATCAGACTTCTCACCCACATCATTCCCAAACTGCAAAGGGGCAACTCAGCTCTAAGCACAGTGATGTAGTAGTAATAGTTCTTGTAAAGAATTCGATTTAAAAAACTGATGCCCTTGAATTTAAAAAAATAAAATAACACCAATACCGATATTTGAAGCCTTTTTAAAAATTATTTTAATTTACAACAATTTATAAAGTATGAGAATTGGACTATAACTTTATACTACCGACAAAAAACAATGATTTATTTTCTCCACAAAGAAATGTACATACTATAATTAACAAAAAAAAAAAAAAAAACAGGTAACAATAATAATATTATGAAAATTCAAATGAACCAATGCGAATTTAAAGTTTATTAGGTCCTTGAAACAAATTTATACGGTGATACGTAGACCATTAACCATAATGATTAATTTTGAAACAATGATGTAATATTTTTCATTACGACAAAAAGTCAAACATTGCAAAATGGCATCTATTTAAAGAATTCAACTGTTGCGTGTTCAGAAAAAAATAATAATAAAAAGACTTTTAGAACCCTTGAACTTTTTAAAATATGCAGACGGATGGGCAGACAATAAAAAAATAATCTAAATAATCATTTCGAAAATCATTCTACAAAGAATGCGCAACACTTACAACATTCACAAAGAAAAAGAAAAAAACAAATCAGATTATCAAATTTAAAACCACCATTAGAGCAGAGAACCGTGCACATCTTGCCAAATAGATACAAAAAAAATTGACTCATACCACCACAAATAAATAACCCATAAATTCAAGATCTTTCCCAACACACCCTTATTCAATACCCACTCTCTGAGAAGAGAGAGAGAAAGAGAGCCAGTGTCTGTTTCTGGTTGCGCAAAATTATTCCAGAAAGCAACATAAAAACGAACAGAAAAGAAAAAAGAAAAGAGTCGATGACGAAATCTGAATTCCCATTGGATCTTCGGGAGGTGCAAAAAACAATGAACTCTGCAGCCATGAACTGGAATTTCAGCGCGGGATTTCCTCATTTGCAGAAATGTCTCCTACTGGTGTCTAAATAGCCTGGTTAGTTGCGCTATAGCATCATGAGTCGCCGAGCTTCGTAAGTAGCAATGAATGAATGAATGCATCATGCAGAGATGCTTTTGATTGATAACAGACAATTCAAATTGGAATTTCTGTATCAGAAATTAATTTCGATTGCAATTTCTGTATATTTTCTGTATTGGTATCAGACAATTCAAATTGGAAGTTCTGTATTCTTGTATTTCTGTATTGATATCAGACTGAATTGTCTGACCATCATCAGAATTCAATTTTAATTTCTGTATTGATATCTTCGCTATCAGTTAGCCCGAAGAAGAACTTAATTTCGAATCCAGTGAAATTAATGCTTTCAGAAACTAGAAGACTCGATGGAGACAAGGAAAGCGTATATAACGATAGTCATACAGTTAGTGGGAGTTTTCTAGGTTTCTACCATATGATTTAAAGTGGATTCCGAACTATTACAAGCATCCATGGCACCGCCGGGATTTGAATCCAAAACCTGTGGGGCCGAGCGCCAGAGCACTAGCACTCGGCCATCAGGCCCCCAATTCCAAACATCCATGCCACTTCCAAGATTCCAACCTGAAGCTTGTGGTACCAACGGCCAAAGCGCTGGAAGACGTTGGGAGAAACGTGTTCACGAGAGCTGACGACCAATTGGCTAGCGCTCTGGCTGTTGGTCTAATTGGACTAAAGTGTGCTTAAAATATCGTAGAGCGGCAAATCAAATTACTCTCGATTGTTAAATCTAGCTAAAATATAAGCTAAAATTAAATTAGTAATTTAATTTTAGCTTAGAATTAGCTTTTTTTTTTATTAATTTTTGAAAGTAGAAGAAGAACGAAAAATTTGTAGTGGGAAAAAAAATAATGAAATCGTAAAAAAAATGAGAGAAAATAAAATAAAAAAAGCACATTAAAAAATCTGAATGTGACTAAGTACACAAACTAAAATGATGACTTTATTATTATTTTTCTGAAGAAAATCGACTTGCTGTTACAAAAAACATATTGCTTTGGATCACTACAATTACCAGAAGAATTACACCGTCACTGATCACAGTGATAATGTCACAGATCCAGATCGAATATCCCATGATTTAAATCCGCTTAACAAAGAACCCAATTAGGTGCCTCGAACGCATTTTGTCAGTGGTCCCCTGTAACCGTAACCGAGGGTCCACTGCGAAGGTGGGGTGGAGGGGTGGGAAAAGCTTGTAAATGTTTCATGAGAAATTCAAGAGGCGAGCCAAAAGACACTTTTCATATTTCCTTCTCTCTCCTCTTCATTTTCCTCACTGCTGCCGCTTCTCCTTCTCCAATCGATCCCCAGCATCTTCCATCCTCCGCATCCCTCCTCCTCCTCATCCTCATCTTCCCGAAAAGATAATCAACCCTGGGATGCAGAAATTCCCCCCTCCCCCAGCCCCATTTCAGTAATTACATTTCTTCCCTTCAACGCTGCAGCAATCGGTTTGTTTAATAAATTCCGAGACAGGGCTGCTGCCAAAAAGAGTGGAGAAAAAAAAAAAAAATTATATATATATAGATATATGGAACACTTCTCTCCACCCTCTCTCTCTTTCTAGAAGTCCCATTTCCAGTTTTCGTCTGCCGAGATCCATCCCCACCCCCACCACCCCTTTTATGCAGATGGTATTTTTATTTATAGCACTCACGTGAAAAGCCGAGTATTAATTTCTTTAAGTGAAGTGTAGTGAAGTAAAGTGAAGGGGGGGGGTCTACCAGGTACACGGGGTTATAGTTAATAGTTTGTAATCACAAGGTGCAGCAGCGAGATTCGACTGCAACTATTAAGTGGGGATTGATTCGAACGGAAAAAGGGGTAGCTTTTGCTGATTGGGCAGCAAAAAGCAGGCAAGAAATTAAAAGATGGGGGAACTATATAAAAAATTGGGTCGATTATAGTCTAATGATACAGTTTTTTACGAGTAGCGATTAGAGGGTTGGATCTAGTCGTTACAAAAGAAGTTTGTGAATTAATCTTAATATGTAAACACGGCTCGTAAGTTTTGAAACCTGCGAAACTAATTTTAATTTCTTCTCATTAAAGGGAAAAAATTAACTGGTAGATTCTTGATTGCCGATTTCGGATATTAAGTTGAAATTGAACCACTTGGGAATTGGAATGTTACACTTAAACGTACGAGTTTTAAGGCGACTGTAATATCTTTTGTTCAGCGCAACCAATTTACAAAAGGCATTTTACATTTAGATCAATTACAGAATAAATCTTATTAATCTGAGATACAGAGCTGGAATTGACTACAAGTAGCGCGTTAGGTCTCCTAACTAGGTTTGGTTTGTCGCTCTACGGTCATCTTGTGCACACATCTTGTGCTAAACAGACCGGGACCTACAGTTTAACGTGGATTCCGAACCACTCACAAACATCCATGCCACCGCCAGGATTCGAACCTGAAGTCTGGGATACCAAAAGGCCAGAGCGCTAGCCACCAGGTTGCTTCCTAAATAGGAGATCCAGATTCAAAAATCAGACTAGTGAAATTGATTCATCTCAAGTAAGCACGATAAATCTAGCGCTCTGACGTTCGGTGCGACAGGTTTAGGGTTCGAGTCCACTACAAACATCCGAACCACTACAAACATCCATGGCACCGCCGTTACTCGAACCCGAAACCTGTGGCACCGAGCGCGTAGTGGCTACGGTATAACGTAATACGGGGTATTACGTTATACCGTAAGTTACCGTACGTAATATGTGGTAGTACGTTTACGTTATACAATAACTGGTATAACATAGGTATAACGTAAAATTCTCTTTCTCAGCAGCTACCTATCCTATATAGCATCTATATCGCAACCCATGATTAAGCAATATTTATATGATTATTCATTCTTGATATTTTAGATGTTGGTTATTTAGATGTTGGTTATACTTGATGCTGTTAGATCATTACAAAATAATTACATTATTGAATTAATTACTCTGGAAGATAAGCAGATAAAATAAAAGATTTGTTACAATATTAATATCTTAATGCGATAAGAGTTCAATAAATTTTTCCAATTATTGTATTCGGCAATGATATGCAGTTTGGTTGTCTCTCTACGGTCATTTTGTGCACACTTTAGGCTAAATAGACCGGGACCTACAGTCTAACGTGGATTTCGAACCACTCACAAACATCCATGCCACAGCCAGGATTCGAACCTGAAGCCTTCGGTACCAACGGCCAGAGAGCTAGACAGTTGGCCAGCAGGCTGCAATGATATTATACAGGGATCGGCAAATATATATATATATATATATATAACGACTTTATGTACTAATCTTTATTAATGAATTTAGAAAATTTTATGTAATCGCCATGTAAAAAATTCAATCACTTTAATTGAATTCATATATTTATAAAACAATTTTCTTATAATAAAGTATTTTACCACTTTAATGATAAAGCATTTGCACTCACTTAAAAGAAATTGTCGTACTCTAAATTTGATGTCAAACAATATGTGTCTTAAAAAATAATAGTACTACATTAACAGGTACCAAAGGATCAGAGAACAGCTTAAGACTACAAAAACAACACTTAACTTGGTTTGCTGCTAAAGCGGTAACAAACCAAATATTACATTTTAATCACTAAGATGCTACATTTGTTATATATTAAATCCCTTTTATCCTTAATAATATTATAGCTTCAATAAGATTTCCTTTTTATTATTGATCCAATGTAGCATTTCATGAGCTTCAATGATGAGGAAAAAATAAAAATCTTAACCAAGCTAAGTGCCGAGAAAATAAAACTTATTTGGTTTGCTATTAAAGCTGTAATTGTATTTGCTACTGGTTGCATTATCAAATGATACAATTGAATTGCCTGCTAAAAATTTAATTTTACAAAATAAAAATTATTTTCATAAAAGAGTCGAGTCGGATTTTTAAACTAACTCCTGTTTTAGATTTCAAAAAGGACATTTCGACTTCTATGACTAACAAATTCTACATCTGATATTATGGCAAAAATAACGTATAAGTATTACGTTTCAAGTACATAATTTTATTATTAATGCAGAGGTTTCGTTTGGCTTGGTTTGTCGCTCTACAGTCATTTTGAGCACACTTTGGGCTACTTAGACCGGGACCTACAGTTTAACGTGGATTCGAACCACTACCTAATATCCATACCACCAGGATTCTAACATAACACCTGTGGTACTAAAGGTCAGAGCGCTAGCCAATTGACTATCAGGCCATTATACTAATGTAAAAGGAGTATATATAAAAAATACAAGTAAATAAATGTAACTTCTTCTTCATTGGCGCAACAACCCCATCGTGGGCCAAGGCTGTCTGCTTACTGGCAGATTTCAGAGACAGGAGATGTTTTTCTCGATACTCGGTAGGGTTGTCAGCACTACGCACTTACGGTCATATTAGACAAGGATATATGGTTTAGAGTGGATTCCGAACCACTACAAACACCCATGGCACCGCCGGGACTCGAACCCGAAACCAATGTCATCGAGAGCCAGTGTGTAGACACTCGGCCATCAGGTCCCAAATATAATATATAGAAAGAGTAAATTACAAAAATAATATTAAAAAATAAATAGATTTATAATTGTTGATTATAAATGTATATGGTAGATAATTTTTCTATTTATTTGGCATCAAGCTAGTAAAACTGCAGATTTTTAAATAAATTATATAAAAAAAAAATTGAATAAAAAGTTTTTATTTATTTTTATTAGCCAACAAGACATTCTAAAAAGACTTATATTGAAAAGTTTATGAGGAAAATTTATTTATTTGCTAGACAGCAGAAAAATTGTTTATACCTAAAAATCTCCAATTCTCGAAATTTTAAAATTTCCTCCAAACATTATTTTCCTTACTTTTACAAAATTTTCCTATCCGAAGGACAAGTGCAATTTTTAAAAACTCTTTTCCAAAAAAATTTTTCCAAGGATTTCCTAGAAATCCTTTATTCAAAAAGTAAAAAAAAATTAAATACAAAAATTCAAGGCCATTTCGTGTCCTAACTAGTTACATAACAAAGTGGGGAAAAAAAACTAAACATTCGTTTGCCGTATTCTAATTGAATCAAATGCGTAATCACAAAAAGAGATATAAAATTCCAAGGTCAAAGGAGACAATTTAAAAACAAAATGCGATTTATTAGTTGCAAAGCCTTAAACATTTCAAAATAGATTTTGCAATTAATTAAAAAGTAAACAATATGCGTGTGCCTTTGGCTTACCTTACCAATAGAAACACTGTAGCCAACTCATTTAAATTTTTTTCTTTTAATTATTATTTTTATTATTTTATTATATTTTTAATTTATTATTTTTTTTTTTTTTTATTAATTATTATTTATTACCAACCAGCGGCCCGCCTTGAAGATTTTTCTGACGTATGAGATTTATCACACTTTCTTAAAATATTTTTATTTTATAATGGCCAAAAAGTAGTGAAAACCAATGCATTAAAAAATACATTATGTGTGCATCCATATATTTAAAATTAACTCTAGAAATTATGAGTAAAAATTAACTTTGATTTTAAAATAATATCCTTGCGAATATATTGTCTGCTTTATTTATGAGTTTACTCATAATGCGTGCGCTTCTTGGAACGTCTAATATAACAGATTCTATATTTCACTTTAAGTGACCTCACTGACCATCCCTAGATATGCACAGTTGATTGTTGACAGCGCTTTTCGTTCAACTTATTCCTTACTTAATGAAATTGACCAAACACAAAATATGCTAAAACATAACGGACGCAACACCCATTACGATGTGTAAATACCCAAATTGAGATCGATTTGCAAAAGCTAAGTGAAAGAGTGGATAAACAAATATCGCATTATTAAAATAAATATTTTAGAATGACTTAATTTTTTTTATTTCGTTTTTAATTATAATTTTTTTATATTTCATTTTTAGTGTTATATATTGCTTTGCAATGTCCGTATAGTATCATTATTAATATATTATCTATGTTTACATGTAACAGTAATTATAAACATAATAATAATAATTCATTATATTTCAATTTTTTACTCCAAGCAATGTCTATAGTGAGTCTAAATCTAATATGGAGATATATAATTTTATATGCGGCCCGCGGAGTTAGGATGCATTTCAAAAGTGGCCCGCAAGATCATTTGGGTTGGCCACCCCTGATTTAAACTAAATGCAGCTTATTTATGGCAGTGGCAACATCGAAAATCAAGAGATAGCTAAAAATAGGTCAAAAGATTTACTTTCATTCTTACATGTAAACATAGATAATATAATAATAATGATACTTAAAGCACACTTTAAAGAAATATATAACACTAAAAATGATGTATAAATATAAATGAAATAAAAAAAAATGAAAACAATTACAATTACAATTAAAAAATATTTATTTTATTAGTGCGATATTTGTTTCTCCACTCATCATGAGTTCTCAGAATGTAAGCTAATTATTCTGCGAACTCATAACTGTAAACTCATAAATAAAACTGCCCAATATCTGTCCTATATTCGCAAAAATATTATTTTAAAATGAAAGTTAATTTTTTCTCATCATTTCAACAGTTCATTTTGAATATAGGGATACACACACATAATGTATTTTTTAATACATTGGTTTTCACTACTTTGGCCAGTATAAAAAGAATATATTTTCTAAAAAGTGTAATAAATCTCACGGGCGGGAAAAAGGTTAAAGGGAACCGCATGCGGCCCGCGGGTTTGCCACCCCTGATTCAAACTAAATACAGCTTATCTATGGCAATGGCATTGAAAAGAATCAAGAGGTCGCTAAAAATAGATCAAAAGGCTGTTTCAGTTAAATATAATGCTGAAAATATATCACGAAATTTAGACTGGTTCAGGATATACAGAAAGTGTAATAATTGTAAACAGGCAAAATTCCTCCCTGACTATATATGGCGTATTTCCAAAATTAACAAAATTACAAAATCTTGTAGAAAATCCTGAAGAAAAGCTTTTATTCATGAGATATTGTGCAAGTTATTAGGGTTCATGTTCTATTTCTAAGAGGCTGTTATTTGTGTTCTATTTCTCTGATTCGGACTGAAATGGTCACGGCGTTCATCAAGTGTGCGTGTATGGGAGGGAGGGGGGGGGATTTTAACCCCTTTGCAACTTTTTTTAACATTTTTATTTAATGCAAATGGTCAATAACCTACTTAAAAACAATATTTTAATATCTGTTTAATTTTATTATTTATAAAAAATTTAAATATGCTAATGATGATATGTATTCACTTTCTCTCTTCTCCAGATAATTGATGGCCGATTGGCTTGCGCTTTGGCCTTTGGTATCCCAGGCTTCAGATTTGAATCATGGCGGTAGCATGGATGTTCGAAATTCACGTGAAACTGTAGGTCCCGGTCTAATTAGCCTAAAGCATGCACAAGATGACCGTAGAGCGACAAATTTTTACTCTTTGAAAAAACCAGAAATTCTTTCTTAATTAGAATTTACATAATTCTACCAAGAATTCAGGAAGGTAGCAAATTGCAACCAATTTTGACGTGACGTTTCTTGTAACCAATTTTTTACTATGCGAGGCGTAATTATTAATAACTGCAATAATTAAGATGCACACTAAAAAGACGCTAATCATGTCTTTTTTTTTTTTTTTTTTTTTTTTTTTTTTTTGTAACTGATGTTTCTCTTAGTAAACTTACAGCGATCTACATGATAAATCGTGCCGCACAACTTGAGAGTACCCTACATATTATAGCTCTCTTTTTAAAGCTAAAAGCTTTCATGTTTAGCTTAAATGAGAGGAAGAGCAGGGTTAGAAAACCCATGTATCTTCAACTTGAAACTAACTACCTTTAGCTCAATGGGTATGCTACTCAACTAGTGTCGGTCGAATTCTTTTTCCCCCTAACAATACAACTTTATTTTCTTTAACTTTTATGGTAACAAGGACGAATCAAGCAAATAAATATATAAATGTGAAAAGTGTCAAAATGTCTACTCTTTCAAAAAAATTCTACAAAGAAATTCGGAAATGAGCAAATAAGGATGTTTCTTAAAATCAATTTTTAATATGCGTCGTGCAATTATTAATAATTGTGGGTCTGATGGTCGAGAGGCTAGCGCTCTGGCGTTCGGTACCACAAGTTTTGGATTCGAGTCGGTGGCGCCATGGATATTTGTAGTAGATCGGAATCCACTTTAAATCGTAGGTCCTGGTCTAATAGGATTGTAGAGCGTGGCGGGGTAGTGTTACTCGCGTCCTTAGCATATCTTCAAGGTACATGTGTCCGTTGGGTAGTGCTAAATGAGTAACAGCGGTGCAGCCCTTGCTTATGGCATAAGGATAACTGTCCTTGTGTTGTCATCTGCATTAGAACAACAAAATTATTAATAATTGTGTTAATTAACATGCACATTAAAAGACATTAATCATTTTTTTATAATTGATTTTTCCCTTTGGTAAACTTGGCATGATAGTCCTGCCGCACAACTTACGCATCTTATAGCTCTCTTTTTAAAGCTAAAAGCTTAAATATTCAGCTTAAATGAGAGATAGAGCAGGGTTAGAAAACCCATGTATCTTCCACTTGAAACTCTCTTTAGTTTTGAATATGCTATACACAACTAGTGTCGGTCAAATTCTTTCTTTCCCAACAATACCATAAAGCTCACTGATTTTCTTTTACTTTTATGGTAACAAGGAAATGGACGCAGCAACAGGTAATGGGGATGAGGGAGAAAGTGTGAGATCATTTTTTATTAAGAACGCTGACACAGAAGTGAACTTTTGGACATTGACGAAAACTGCAGTGCTGCTAAGGAAACGGCAAAAAAATACAACAACCCAAGATGGGTGACCTCATTTTTTCTATTTTTGATTTGCTGGGTTTCGACACGAAGTGCCCTGTTCAACCCACGCAATCGTTCCTTTTCTTTTTTTTTTTTTTTTTTTTTTTTTTTTTTTTTTTTTTTTTTTTCATTCTTAATTCTAATTTGTTGCCCAGGAGTAAAGCATAAATGAACCTAAATTGGATTTTCACTAGTGGAATACTATGCAGACAATTCTTGGATGAACGCTAACCAATTGGAAAATTGAATAGGTATGAGTACATGCTTCCGATTGGACCCGATGTGAGGTTTTAGTATCCAGTGGAAATTTTAGAAAAATAAATAGGCAAGATAGAATTGTGATAGTGTGGCTGGAGAGAGAGTTTTTTTTTTTCTTTAAATGTAATGTTATAATATATATTTATCAACATATTATTCTCTATGGGAGAAGCTGTCTTCCTGGATATCATTTTAAACATATTGGTTAACATTTGTGTTAGTCATATGGAAAGGTAAGAAAATACCTTAGCGAAACATATTTCTAAATTATACTAGTTAGTTATACTAGTTATTAGTTTATACTAGTTATTAATATACACTGAAGTGACAAAAGTCATGGGATACCTCTTAATATCGTGTCGGCCCTCCTTTCGCCCGGCGAAGTGCAGCAACTCGACGTGGCATGGACTCAACAAGTCGTTGGAAGTCTTCTGCAGGAATATTGAGCCATGCTGTCTCGATAGACGTCCATAATTGTGAAAGCGTTGATGGTGCAGGATTTTGGGCACGAACAGACCTCTCGATGATGTCCCATAAATGCTCGATGGGATTCATGTCGGGCGATCTAGGCGGCCAGATCATTCGTTGGAATTGTCCAGAATGTTCTTCAAACCAATCGCGAACAGTTGTGGCCCGGTGACATGGCGCATTGTCATCCATAAAAATCCCATCTTTGTTTGGGTACATGAAGTCCATGAATGGCTGCAAGTGATCTCCAAGTAGCTGAACATAAGCATTTCCAGTCAATGTTCGGTCCAGTCGCACCAGAGGACCAAGTCCATGCCATCAAAAAACAGCCCACACCATTACGGAGCCACCACCAGCTTGAACAGTGCCTTGCTGACAGTTTGGGTCCATGGCTTCGTGGGGTCTGCGCCACACTCGAACCCTACCATCAGCTCTTACCAACTGAAATCGTGACTCATCGGACCAGGCCACGGTTTTCCATTCAACTAGGGACCAACCAATATGCTCACGTGCCCACGAGAGTCGCTGCAAGCGATGTCGTTCTGTCAGTAAAGGCACTCGAGTCGGTCTTCTGCTGGAATAGCCCAAGAAAGACAAATTTCTCCGCACAGTTCTAACAGACAAGTCCCTTGTACGTCCCACATTCATTTCTGCGGTTATTTGACGCAGTGTTGCTTGTCTGTTAGAATTTACGGCTCTTTGCAGACGTCGCCGGTCTCGGTCGTTAAGTGCAGGCGGTCGACCACTGCACTGTCCATGGTGGGATGTTATGCCTGCAATTTCATACTCTCGGCACACTCTTGACACAGTGGATCTGGGAATGTTGAATTCCTAACGATTTCCGAAATGGCATGACCCATGCGTCTAGCTCCAACTAACATTCCGCGTTCAAAGTCTGTTAATTCCCGTCGTGCGGTCATCATCACGTCAAAACCTCTTCACATGAATAACTTGAACAGAAATGAAAGCTCTGAGAAAGCACTGCGCATTTATACCTGTTCTACGCGATGCTACTGCCATCTGAAAATTTGCATATTGCTATCCCATGACATTTGTCACTTCAGTGTATACATTAATATTAATGACTATTTAACTAATAATTTAAATTTTTGAAAAAAAGTGATTAAATTTGTTGATGAATAAATATTACAATTGTAGAGACAATTGAGTAATATAAGGAGAAAGAAATGAATACAACGGAATAAAGAGAATAGTTATTTTAAAGAACGTTCTTAACTATTCTTATTATAGTCTAACTATTAATAATGTGAAGTGTAGCAACTCGACCTATAACGACTTCAAGAAGCTTCCCTCACTTCTCATTAGAGTAGACATTTCTCAGCTCGTTGCTTATCACCAATCACGATAGTCCATATTCAATCTGTAGTTGTTTCGACTTGTGAAGGTCGCACAAACATTCACGAATTTCATGAGTCTCATTATACGCGACACGGAATATTTGCTATCAAGTTTGAGTGACAGGTTGTTCTCTTTAATTCAAAACACTAATTGCATGCAACATAACTACCTACAATACTGCTTGTCCTCTGTCAAATTTGAGTGATGGGTTGTTATTAAGTAGTTGTCAAAAAATATACATTCCTCTCTACTGAGAACAAAATGCAACAACTTTTCCTGTAGGAAAAATGCTACAGAACTGTTAATATTTATTCGTTTAAATAAAAATCGTATTTATATAAACCCACGTAACACAATAAGCTTTTAATTACAAATTAAATACAGAAAAAGAATTTTTTTTTCTAATGATACGATGGCGAAATAAATTAAATAATGAACCACTAATTTCAATAAACTTTATTGTTGCAAATATAAGTTTAAATAAAACTACACTATCAACTAAATTAAAATTTTAATACATAATAAGAAACTTTTTGAAATAATTTTATTTACCCTTTAAAAAAGTTAAAAAGTCACATCAATGTAAAAAAAAACAACACATTATATCTGCTAATACAGAAAAAAAAAAACTGATGATTATAACTTTATGAGTTTTTAAATAGAACAGACAATACCGAAAATAATTTGATCAACTTATAACAAAGTAAAAAAAACCTTTCAAAAATATGTTCTAGGAAAAAAAAAGAAGAAGAATCCATTTTATTCTCTTTTTTAAAGTTCTAGAACGTTCTTTGTTGTTCAGAGCACAAAATAATTGAATTGCTACAAAATGCTGACTCGTCTTGGAACTAAAAATATGAATTGTTCCCCAGATTTTTAAAAAGAAAATTGTAGAGCTGGTAAGTTAATTTCGATTTCGTGTTTGTAATATTCGAAAAGTTCTTCCACTTTTGAAATATCTTATATTCAGCATTTTTCGAGCATGTCTTTTGTGTTCGGTTTTGCAGGATGGTGAATATTGCGTACCAATTTCATTTATAGATTGAATAATATTTTTTTTTTCAATTTATAGGACATTTTGGTCCTAAAAATTGAAAAAATAATAATAATATTACAAAAAATTGTAATCGTCTGGGCCCATGTATAGGTTACATATAAAAAATTTAGAATTTAATGCAAGAACAAAACGTTTAACAGCAATATTCAAAAATAAAAAAAATTTTTAGAATTCTAAATGATTTTTTTTTCTCGAAAAATCTCGTTTTCGCTTTGAAATAAAATCGTCTTTGCTTTCACCAGACGATCTTTTATTGAAATTTTTATTAGTTTTTTCTTCAAAATTAATTTATTTACTAAATTATTTAATAACTAAATTATTTTGTAAATAAATATTATAAAAAAAGCTTGTGAAAAAATTTAAAAAAGTAATACACAAAAATTGTAATCGTCTGGACCGATATATAGGCTACATATAAAATTTAGAATTTAATGCAAGAACAAAATGCATAACAGTAATCTTAAAATAAAATTTAAAAACTACTACAGAATTCCAAACGATTTTCGTTTCTCGAAAAATCTTATTTTCATTTTGAAATAAAATCGACTTTTGCTTTCACCAGACGATTTTTTTTGAACTATTTTGCATTAATTTTTTTAATTAATTTTTTTATTATTTGATAATTACTCCAGTTATTTTGTAAATAAATATTATATAAAAAAACTCGTGAAAAAAAAAAAAAAAAAAAATAAAGATTTCAGTGAAAATCGCCAAAATTGAAAGTGGAATAAAAATTGCATCCATTTATTTTATTGGTAAAAAAAAGTTCTTTATAATATCACTAAAGGAAGCTCGTTACAGTATCGTTATTAAAATATTATTAGAGAGTTTTTGCATACCGTACGTTGTTGTAGGACGTCCGTTTTTTCTCCCCAGCGCGCATGCTCATAGGAAACATAATTTCCTAGAGCATGTGCGCTAGGGAGAAAAAGCTAACGGACGTCCTACGGTAACTAACGTACGGTATGCAAAAACTCTCTATTATTTTCTGAAAATTTTATATATGTTTAAAAATAATATTCTCAGGAACTGATGGCCGAGTCGCTAGTGCCCTGGCACTCGGTGCCACAGGTTTCGGATTCCAGTCCCGGCGCTGCCATTAATGTTTGTAGAGGGTTCAGAATCCATTTTTAAGCCGTATGATATGACTAATATATATATATTTTGGTCTAATATGATTGTAGAGCGTTGGGCGCAGGGCTGGCGGGCCTACCCGTAAAAATTCAGTGTAATGGAGCCACGTCAGATTTCTACCTATGAGTGTTCCATCACAACAGAAGCTGCCCAACCCCATTCCATGAAAACATATATGGGTTCATGGACTTTTACTAGATGTTGCTGTCGACCAAGTGGGATAAGAAATAACAACACATGCCAAAAGTTTTCGTACTACATTATATAGAACTTGATTTTTAAAAAATATTGATTTGATAAATATTTGACTTAATAACACAAAGTGCTTTATTTAAAAACAAAGTTTTTAATTTAAAAAAATAAATAATCGACAATCAAATTATCGTGGCTAAATAATCCAATAATCAATACATAAATATAAATATTCCCTGAACCTGTCAGGGCCTAATTTAAAACCATAATGTGATTACCAATCAAATTATTGCCGATAAATTAAAAGTCATGGTTAAAAGAATCCCTAAATTAATCGTCTGCCGCGAAGCAATATCCAGTTAAAAATCTTTCACCCAACATAAATAAACAAATTAGATGGCAATACTCCCTTTTAGAAAGGAGCAAATATTTACGCACAACATTGCGAAACCTTGACACTGAATGGGAATAATTTCCAAGAAATCGGGTATAGAACTAAAAGCTTAATCACTTAATAACACCAGAGTCCATGCTCCCGAACACGGGGCATCGGTCCTCTAATATTTTAATTAATCGTTTAACTGTGTGTATATTAGATTTTTGCAATTTAACCGTCGTTTAACGCGCGCATGCTCATATTAGCATGCGAGTTTTTTGAAATTTATAAAAAAGCAACGGATTTAACTAACGTAATGCGCGCTGGGAAAACATCCAACAAAAATTGTTTCAGTGCTGCCCCGGTATCTGATTTGCCTTTCTGTCCTTCAGAAATTTATAAACACATTTAAGTAATAAAATATCCAACAAAATGTGTTCGTCTTTAGATAATACGCTTACAGAAACGAGAAAATACGACGATTACAGTGACAATTGAGTCAGAGATTTAAAGTGTTGAGTGGGAGTTTTCGAGATTTTCACTTTGCAGCATTCAAATATGGGGGCCCGATGGACGAGTGAATAGTGCCCTGGCGCTCGGTATCTTGGATGTTTGTAGCGGTATCATGGATGCGGAATCCACTTTAAACTGCAGATCCCTGTCTAATATGTCCACTTTAAACTGTAGTCCCAGTCACTGTAGAGCATTGGGCGTAGGACTGATAACCCTACCCATAAGAAGAAAAAAATAGCTCCTGTCTCGAAATCTGTAGGTAGGCAGACGGCCTTGGCTCATCATGGATGATGAAAATGCGAATATGAAATATTTTCCCCAAATTGAAAACGTTTTTAAGAAGACAATAATTGGAGGGCCTCTCTCAATATGTCAAAAGTTTGCGCGGTATTTTATATAGCTCTTGATTTTTAAAACATTAAATATTTAATTTAATAAAACAAAATGCTTAATTTAAAAAAACAAAGTGCTTCATTTAATAAAAAGAAAAAAGATTAAATAACATACAATCAAATTAAAGTGATTAAATACCATAATAATCCAATAAACTATGCATAAATATAAATATTAAACTTCCCTCAACTGCCAGCTTAATTTAAAACCATAATGTGATTACCAATAAAAATTATTGGCGATAAATTAAAAGTCATGCAAGTTAAAAAAGAATCCCTAAATTAATTGTCTTTCACAAAGCAATATCCAGTTAAAAATCTTTCACCCAACATAAATAAACAAATTAGATGACAATACTCCCTTTTAGAAAGGAGCAAATATTTACGCACAACATTGCGAAACCTTGACACTGAATGGGAATAATTTCCAGAAATCGGGTATCGAACTAAAAGCTTAATCACTTAATAACACCAGAGTCCATGCTTCCGAACACGGGCATCGAAAATCTAATATTTTTAATTAATCGTTTAACTGTGTATATTGTTTCAGAAAGCTGCCCGGTATCTGATTTACCCCCCTCAGGGTTAATTGGGGTGTTTAGCCCCCCTTTTAATCCTTCACTGAAAAGAAACTCACTCTGTCCTTCACCCGCAGTGCCTGATCCCAATTATGATGTCATAGAAATGGAGCGCGGCGGGGGCTGCCATAATTGGCGACGGATGGCCATTAATTTCGAACCGGGAAAGGATTATTCAAATGCCATTTCAGGCTTGGTGATGTTTGTGTTGTGGGATTAGAGTGTAATTTGGATTCGGCATTTGCTTGGCGATTTTGAGGAAATATTTGTTTTATGTTAAGGTTTGTGGTATTTTTTTGTTTAATGAATTAGAATTACTCTGTTGGAATTATTGTTTATAATCTAACAATTGGGCCTGCTGGCCGAGTGACTAACGCTCGGTGCCACAGGTTTCGGGTTCGAGTCCCGGCGGTGCATGTGGTGCAGGCGGTGTGTAGTGGTTCGGAATCTACTTTAAATCGTAGGGTTTGTGTTGTTGATTTTTATTGTATTTTTGATAAATTAGAATTAATATGTTGGAATTATTATTTATAATGTATCACTGGGGGGCCTGATAGCCGAGTGACTAACGCTCGGTGCCACAGATTTCCGGGTTCGAGTCCCGGCGATGCCATGTCGTGCCGGCGGTGTGTAGTGGTTCGGAATCTACTTTAAACTGTAACTCCCGGTCTCATCTGATACTAGAGCATTGGGAGTAGTGTTGAAACATCTACTGTCTAGGAATCTAAGATGGCCCAGGCCCACCAGGCTGTTACGCCACTGATGATGAGGATGAATGTAACAATTATGCCAATCAGTGATCTAATAAAGTATCGTTTGAAGAATAAATTTACGAATTTAAGGATGGGGAGATTTTAGATTTAAGTATTTAAAAAAAAAAAAAAAATTCAGAATTGAAGAATCAAGTTTATTAATCTATAATAATAGAATAATTGCATAAATTCATATGATTTTTTTATAAAGTAAAAATATTTCTTTGCATATGTTATAAGAAAAAATGTTGTTGTGTTGTTTCTTATCCCACTTTTGGTATACATCTAGATCAAGCCCACGAACAATTATGGACTCATGGTTGGGAGAGAAAGGGTCAGTTCTGTTGTGATGGAGCGTCCGTAGGTAGAAGTCTGACTTGGCTCCGTGGCGATGACTTTTTACAGGAGAGGTTGCTAGCCCTACATCATATGAGACCGGGGCCTACGGCTTAAAATGGATTCGAACCTCTACAAACATCCATGGGTAGCTGGTACTCGAACCCGAAATCTGTGGCACCTAGCGCTGGGACACGAACATTCAGATTTAAATAGCGAGTTCTCTGACTATAAAATATATTTTATTAACTTAAAAAGTATTAATTAATGCTTAATTAATACTGTTATTAATGAGGTTTTAATCATCTAATAAATTTTCTTAGATGATTAAATTATACCAACCACATCAATCATCAATTATTTTTGCCCAATAAAAGAAAACAAAATATACAATAATCGATTATTGTATTATTAATTCATTTTTAACACACTTTTTACAAACTGAAAAAAAATATTATTTATATTAAAAATCTATCCATTATAAAATTAAGAAGTCGTCATATCGTTGCAATTTACAACTTCATGAACCTCATACAATTATAACTTCATGAACCTTATAAAATTATACAATTTATAACTTCATGAATGTTATAAAAATTTTACAATTTACAATTTCATGAACCTTATATAATTATACAATTTATAATTAAACAATTAACCTTATAAAAATTTACAACTTCAGGAACCTTATACAATTTTTTGCAACTAAATTAACCTTTTATACAATTTTCAACTTCATGAACCTTATATAATTTACAACTAAACAATTAACCTTATACAATTTACAACTTCGTGAACCATGTACAATTTACAGCTAAACAATTAACATTATATACAATTTACAACTTCATGAAACTTGCTTTATTTTCAAAAGAAAGAAAAAATATATATTTAGGAATTCTTATATGAATGTTTTTTTGTCGCCATTATGAGGGCGATAAAGTACTACTACTTGCAACCCTGGCGTATCCGATTGAGAAAACAAGCCAGTTTCTACTCTCTTCTCTAGTTTTCCATTCAACAATTCCCTCAATTCTATCTATCTGTTTCTTCCCTATTTGACACCCCGTGTGGGTCTTCAACCTGCACCCCTCTCCATCCTTCCACAGAGGGGGAGGACAGCTATAAACTGGTTGCTCAGGGTCTTCGCACATATTGAGCTGGAGCAAATTGGGCTTAAAAAACGCTTAAACGGTCTGTGTTGTTGATTTTTTACAGTTCTTGCTTTCAAGTTGTTTAAGGTAGGATTCATAAATAAACATGGGTTGGTTTTATCATAGAAATGGGCAGATGTTATAAATCAAAAAATTATGGAAATTGAAAAATCATTAATTTGTTTAAATACAGCAGTGAAAAGATAAACTTATGTATGATTTGTGTTAAATTAATTTTATAAAAGTTTAACAAAGATGTTGATAAGCATAATCTTTATTAAAAAAATTCAATTATATAATCAATTTTTTTGGTCGTTAATTTTACAAGATTTAAAATAACACTTAAAATTTTTTTGTTTTTAAGTGTTAAAAAAATTATAAGTTTATGTACATGTTTATAAAGTTTAATTACTTTAAAAATTAATAGAGGAATGTTATGAAATTACATTAATTTTAATTAGCAAGTGAATAAATTATGCAAATAATTGCTTGCTTAAATTGTATTAAATTATCGGCAAAAAGATATTAACTATTAATTTTTATATTTAAATAGTTATTTAAATTAATATTATATAATAATTATAAATTTAAATTATTTCTTTTTTTTATTATTTCTTATTGTAGCCTGCCATTGGAAATAAAAAAAAATAAATAAATAAACAAATAATTATTTAAATATTATATATTAAAATTAAATAATATTATTATAATAATTTATTATTATATATAATTATTATAATATATATAATAATGAATTACATTTAAATAATCTGCAAAAAAAAAAAATTACTTAATACGCCAAGTTCTGTTTTTACACGATTTTGATTTAACAGGAATTATTAAAAAAAAAAAAAAAAAAATCTTTTTTACATGACTTATTTTCGACCTAAATTCTAAGTAGAAAATTTTGCTATACTTTTATTTTTATACCTGTGACATTGGAGACGAGGAATATAATACGATTTCCATTTGTGGGAATTCTCCGAATTTTATAACATCAATATGGGATTTTGTCTGTATTTTAAGCTAGGTGCTCAAATTGAAATTCACCTTTTTGATGGTTATTAAACCTTTGTTTTATTAATTATAACTGAAATATCTTTTGGTAGTCCTTATATAATATCATATAATTCACCCATAACAAAAGTAAACTGATATTTTTGGATATTAAAATTCAAATGTTAGAATCGCTTTACAATTGGACAAGTTGCAACATGCATTTTGGTCTACATGAAGCTAACTCATAATATTTTGCCTAATTTTTGTGTTCATGAATTAGTGACAGTTTTTTTTTTCCTTTCTAAATGATAATTTATTTATATGATACGTGTGCAATCTTTATGAAATAAAATGTTTAAGAATCTAACATGAAAATTCATGGATTGCTGCATTATTTCTGCTAATTTCTTAAGGCTGGTACCAATCTTCTATTTTTCCATAGATGCAATAGATTTTTTAAACGAATTTTTTTTTTTTTTAGGCTCATTCTGTGGAAACGTATCTATCATGCAAAAATATAATTACTTGTTCTTTTTTAGATATTGCAGTAATAAAGAGTTGTAATACCAAACTAAATTACTCTAAACAGATTTATAAAAAAAATGTATTTAAAAATTAAATAATTTAAATATACGTTTTGATATTACTTTTATTTAGTATTTCATTAAACATTATTTAAAAAAAAATTAAAACTTAGAAAATAAAATATAAAGAACTATTCAAAATGTAATATTTTTCAAACTGTTATCAACTGGCAATTCAAAAAAAAAAAAAATACTAAAAGTGTAAGATACAAAATAAAAATAAAAATTAAAAGAACTTAAGTTTAAATTCGGTACAATTAGGGACCAATTGTCGATGCCACAAAACTATTGAATATGATAAAAATATTGTGTTAAGGGTATGCTGAACGGTGGGAGTCCGTAATGAAGATCCAGATGAAAGCAAAAGGGTTAATGTCACAAACTAATCAATAAAACTAATTTCACTAAACAAAGTATATTTACGAAAAAAAAAAAATCTCCACACAAATCCAGTAACACTAGATACCACCATTTTTATAGTCCAACCCCCTTATTGTGGGGGAGAGAGGATAATATAAAACGACAACCAATTAAGCAGTACTCAATTTGTACGCGACCCCCTAACAGAAAGAGCACGTCGCTCCGCAACCAATAAGGAAAGCAGGCATGAGGCGAGCGAACTTCAAGCAGAGGGATGCTACGCAGACGAGGGGGGAGGGCGGCAAATAAAAAAAGCAAAAAAGCAAAACATCCACATAAAAAAAAAAAAAAAGTAAAGTTAGAGGGGAGAGAAATTTTCAGGAATAATTTATTCTTAACCTAAATAACATTTTCTTCACTCGGCGCCATTTTCCCCGTACCAAGAGGGATTTTCATCTGCTAATGCCCCCACCCCACCCCGAATGCTTAAACAATTTGAAAACATTTTATGTATTTGCCTTCACACGTATTGTGTTTGCCACTTTAACAAGCGTGTTTATGAATTTATCGAAGTCGGATTAGTGCTGGGGGGAGGGGAGGTGTTGTTGTGGAGAATAAATAATTTAAGGGGGTGGGGGGTATGGCTGGAATCACAGTGGTAGATATTCGTTTATTAAAACGGAAAGTCGTTCTAATTGTTTTAATGCCGTTGACTTTTTCCGCTCCTGCATAATAATTTCATTTCGGTGGGGGCACTAAAACTATTGTGTTGAGCTGACAAATCGTTTATGTGAGTTGAAAAGCTGTGAAAGTAAATTTTATTTTTTTATCATTATTTTGTAATGAAACTGAAAGTACAGAAGGATTTAAGAATAAGTAACAATATTACTGTTAATTAGCAATTCTTCAATTTCTTTTTTTTTTTAATTAATAATAATTAATTTGAAACAAATTACATGAATGGCTATAAGTTTAAAAACATTATGACAATATATTCATATACGGCAAATGTATTGTGTTTGATATAATATTAAAAATTCAAACACTTACATGAAATGCAATAAATTGAGAAATTAAACATTTGTTTTATAACATATCAAAATCATTAAATTTTAAGAAAATTATTAATGTAAGATATTTACTCATTATTTGTTATGCAATTGTCTGAGGTCTATTAAAAGGAGTTTAATATCAAAAGTTCGTTGTCTCAAACCTTTTCAGAAATATATTATCATACCATGTCGTAATCAAGAAATTGAGGAGATGCTATCTTATATATAATAAGTAAAATTATCTATTTCTTCATCTTCATTGGCGCAACAGCCCCATGGTGGCCAAGTCCGTCTGCCTACTGGACAGATGCAGATTTCGAGACAAGAGATGTTTTCTTTTTACGCTCCCCAGTTATATTAGCCGAATGCTCTACAGTCATATTAGATCGGGACCTACGATTTAAAGTGAATTCCAAACTACTACAAACATCCATGACACACCTGAAAATCTGTGGCACCGAGTGCCAGTGCCCTAGTCAATCGGCCATCATGCCCCAGAATTATTTATTTGTCTACATTAAATCAAGAATATATCAGCAATCGCTCTCAATAGAATTATGGCTAACATGGAAACATTTGAGGCCATAGATCTGGCTGTATGGCAAGTCTCATAATGATCTCGTTATAAAATAATGGATGGATTCAAAAACAAAGCTCGTAAAAAAAGGTTAGCTTTTATCAATCATATTCTTTTTGTATGGCTTTTTAGTTACACTTATATTATCTGAGATATCACAGAAATATTCGTCTTTGGTAGATCTTTATGATAATGATTATGCATTCAGCACAAATATTTGAGGAGAATTCAGTGTTATAAAATTTTAATTAAACATTTAAATTGGTTCAATATTCAACTTCATTTTAGTTACAGACTTTGTATCCGGTATCTGAGTGACCTTCAATTTATTACGGTTATTTTACGTTAACCGCAATATATCGTTTGAGGATTCAGTGCTACAAATTTTAAACCAACCAATCAAGTCGCTCCTACACCGAAACAGTTTGAAACCACAGACTTCTTAAATCTGCAATGTGTGGCTTTAATTTTTCTCGATTATCTTGTAGCAGGTATAATATGAAGATTCCGCTCCATGCAATTTTAATTAGCCGTCAGCCAAATCCCCTGCAACTTTAAAACATGTGAGACAGTATTCTTGACATGTGACAAAGTTTTATCGAATACCCTACCCCCACTTTAACGTAATTATCGTATGCTTGACACGATATATTCTTTCAAAATGCAGTTGTTAAGTTTTTATGGAATAACCTTCAAGCTACTATGATCATTTTATGTTAACTAAAAATATATCCTTTGAGAATTTAGTGTCCCAAAATTTAAACCAACCAATCAAGTGACTTCAACAGTGAAACAACCTGAAACCACAGACTTCTACAACGAATAGCTTCCTTTCTCTTAATTATCTTGCGCCAGGTACAATATGAAGATTCAATTAAATGACCATACAATTTTGTTTAACAATCAATTAATTACTTAATTAACAATCAATTAAATCATATCCATTGCAATGTTAAAGCATTTGAGACAGTATTCTTGGTATCTGACAAAGCTTTATCGAATACCCTACCCTCACTTTATCGCGATTAACTCATGCGTGGCGCTATATATTCTTGAAAATGCAGTGTTATATGATTTAAATGAACAACCATCTTAATAGTTTCATCACTTAAACATCTGAAACCTAACACTTTTAACCCATTGAAACCAATTTGTCTTTATTATAATAAGGTAAAAAAAAAAAAAAAAAAAAAAAAAAAAAATTCTTGGTTATGCCTCAATATTCTAAAGAAGAAATTGGAAGTATTACATGAAGCAGATCACAAAAACTATTACAAAAAGAAGACAAAGTGGAACACATGTTCCAAAATGTTAAGAAATATCTCTCCAAATCTCACAGTCCAAGACAACAACCATTACTGAACAACAAAGGAGAAGCCAAACTTGACGAAACGAAAGGAAAAGAGAGAAAAAAAAAAAAAAATAACTGCTGCGGAAAAAAAAAAAAAAAAAAAAATCTCGAACCAGGCCACATTTACGAAGTTGCGCAATGTGTGGCAGCAGGGCTTTGTCTTGAGACACGTAGCATCCAAGAAGGGGGCACAGCAGCTAATGGTGGGCACGTGCTGGGCACGCGTCCCCAATGTCACGTGATTCTGGCAGGTGTCTTCGACAGAAAACAACAGAACCCTAATTATAAACTCCGGTGCCTCGGGAGATTTTTTCGGTGGCTGTGATTGTCACCTGGAAAGCTGGCAGAGAAATTAATTCGGGCACAGGCTCTCTCAGTCAACCAGGTTAACTTGTTGCCAGTCGAGGGTGATAAAAGACTGGTTTGGATTGAAAACGATTTTCCCAGATGGACTCGCCCCTTAAGTGAAAATGGTCCTAAAACACGCCATTTCTGCATAGTTTTAAGATAAAAAGATCCCATTAGAATGTTCCATGTCTGCTATGCACGGCGTTGCCAGAACTTACTAATAAAAGAAGGAAAGAAATCGTTTGCTTTGAATAAAATTGATTTGTGGTATAAATAATAATACATATGCGTGTAGTAAATAATTCAAAAATAAATATATAGAATTAAAATACTGAAATTACCATGAATAAGTTATTATAGATCAGATAGTATTGCAACTTGGAAGTAGAAATCTGAATAATGTTTGAGATATTTGATTACGCATATATGATTGATTAATTATAATTAGCTATTTATTTCGTTGGTTTATCATTCCTATATAACAATAATGGAAAATTTGTTGCCCTTGAAAAAAACTGAATTTAACTCTAATGCTAAATCTAAATTTACACGAAATAAGAATATAATAAATAAATACTTAGTTCATTTTAGACCTAAATAATTAATATTTTAATAATAATGAAAAAAATGTCTTCATACGAAAATAAAAATTATGGTTATAAATAATTCATTAAAATCATTCATTCTAAAGATATGAGCAGCCCAGCTTAATCTATTGATTTTAATAAATTTTTATAACATCTGGGTCTTTATAGCAATTATAAATTTCTGGTGTTGTACCCTGTTTTCTCCAACAATCATTTTCCTTAACACCTCCAAGAATTGCCCTTTTTATAATTTATCGCTCAATGGGCCTCATCAAATCTTTGCCAAAGTCCATGTTTCAGAGCCCTAGATCAAAATAGTCTAATAAGGATATATATAACAAGAATTTAATTTTTCTGCTTATGAACTGTGATTTAAATAGATTTTTAACCCAAAAAAAGGCCTTACTGGCAGACACAATTCTGTTTTTTATTTCAGGTAAGATATTATTTAACAATTAATTTCTGATCCTAAGTATTTAAGTACAGATTCAAAAGTGTAAATGCCTAAGGTAATATTGGGGAGAATCCTGTCAAATATTTTTGAGGAAAGCATATATTTCGTTTTGCCTTATTGGCAGACACAATTCTGTTTAAAAGACAGAATAATGTCCTTTATTTATGTAATAAAGCTTTATGCTTTCCTCAAAAATATTTGTCAGATTCACCCAATATTACCTTAGGCACTTATACTTTCGAATCTGTACTTATTAGTTTTAAATACTTTGGATTAGTAATTAATTGTCAAAATCATATCTTACCTGAAATAAAAACAGAATTGTGTCTGCCAATAAGACCTATTTTTGGATTAAGAAATCTGTTTAAGCCACAGTACATAAGAAGAAAACTGAATTCTTGTTATATGAAACCCTTATTAGACCTACTTTGATCTATGGCTCTGAAACTTGGCATGATCTGATGAGGCACCATTTGGTTATATTTGAACTGAAGATTTTAATGACTATTTTTGGAGGTGTTAGTGAAAGTGATTATTGGAGAAGACGGTACAACGCATAAATTTATAAATATTATAAAGACCCATATATTATAATATTTATTAAGATCAATAGATTATTATTTTTTGATTGAATAATCCAAAAAAATGCAATAAACAAATAAAATACAATTCCCTCAAAATTGACACGAGCGAAATCCAACGCAGTTAATTTGAAACGAAATATTTAATTATAATAATAAATATTATAATATTTATTAAGATCAATAGATTATTTATTTTTTTGATTGAATAATCCAAAAAATAGTACTAACATATAAATACAATTCCTCAAAATTGACGCGAACCAAATCCAACGCAGCTAATTTGAAATCATAAATTCATACGCAGAATCTGCCACTCAATCAAGCCAATTAAATTTGCAAAACCGAAATCCAAACGTGTTCGAAGGTCTTCTTTCCGTCTCCATGGCAACGTGTTTCCATTCTTCGAATAGAAGCAGCTGGGTCGAGGTGAGACTCTGAAACAATGGCATCTGTGGCGTCAAATACCCTTGACACGATGCTAACTCGGCGTCCGAACAATACTGAGAACTCGCCCTCGGGCATTGTGGGCTATTCGCGGAAATAGTCCTCGCACCGACTTCCGACTCTGATGACCAATGGGGTCAATAGAATCTTCCAACACCGGATATCGATAGTTCCCCCTCTGTGCCACTAAGAATTCCATCTGGATTCGTTTACCTTTTTGATCTATTCCTTCTTGTACAGCAGAGGCCATTTTAATTTTCTGTGCGAATTTCAACTAAGGCGTTACGTTCAAAAATGAATTTTAGATAATGATACTACTTTATTGATTAAAAAGATATTAATTTTTTAAAGAAAAGTTTGGTTTCATTTCAGTAATAAGATACGTTTTGATATTTTTAACTTTGCATTATTTTATTCATTATAAGACAAACAACATTAACGCCTTTCATTAGTTTTGAAGAAATTTCACTTCTGAAACCCTGCATTAACAAATTTTACTTCCGATCATCAGTTTCAAATGTTGCAGTGTGTGTTTTCTGTTTCCTTAAAGTATTTATTTTTGTGTTTATATATGTCTGTTATGTATTTACGTATTTATATGCTTCTATTATGCATTTTTATATTGCTTATATTTGTCTATTTGTCACCTCCTATTAGTTCTCTTAACTATCTCCTTGACTTTTTTTTTTTTTTTTTTTACCTTCTTTACCTCTTATTAACTGTTTTTTTTTAAAATTTTTTTAATTCCTGCTGATTCTGTGATAGTTTTATTATATTTGAATTCTGAGCAGATGTGCACAGGTACTGACTCTCCTATCCAATCTAGTAGTAGTTTTGATCAGTGAAAAAAATTTTTACATAAATTTGAGATAAAATATGTAATGCAGCTGTATAAATGAATTTTAAAAATATGCTAGGGGTATATTATTATTATTAATATGTACCATTTAAAATTATCTTTTCTAAATTAATGCCAGAAACACTTGGGTAATTCTGCAATCTATGAGATATAATAAATAAAAGATTTAAAAAAAAATAAAAGTAGAAATAAAATTCTTTTATAAGAAGGCTTATATATCCAAAAATAAAGAAATATATCAAAAGTATTCGAAACTTAAAAAATTTATATGTGATGATTTAAAAAAAAAAACAATATAAGGAATATATTTTAACTCGCACCCAAATTCGTGAATCTTGAAACTAAACTAATTCATCTTTTGATTGAACTTTTTTTTTCTCCGCGGAAGCATTCAAATAAAATTTTAAAACAAATTCATATTATACAAAAAATGACCGTCATTGACTTAACTCTTAGATTTCTTGTGACCTTTGGACGACCTTCAGGCAAGTTGAAAAATGTCAAGTCATTCAGAGATCAAATTCTACAACAGTAAGCGCAGTACAACCCACTCACTTAAAATGCCATAAATCTAAACATCCACCGATGGTGACCCTTTTCTTTCTTGGTGCTACTATCTTACAGGAGGACTGGAACCTACCAGGACCATACCTTTAGTACTAAAATAAACACAACTTCTCAAAATTGGCTGACCCAACCTCCTTCCAACCCACACAAATTGAAACATTCTACAAGACTACTGGCTAAACCACGCTGGTGGTCCATCCCCACTTGTTTGCTTGGACACATTCCATATATTCTTCTCCAGAGGGGGGCTGACAGAGGTCAGTTTAACCTGACATCGAACTTTGGAACCCCTCTACCCTCCTGGACAGGACAAGACAGGATCGTTTGTCTTCAATGATTCCCAACATAAGCAGCATTACTGCAAAAGCAGAGCGGCAAAAGCCGCCAACCAGCAATTGAGGTTCAGCAGTGTTTACAAAATCGCCAACAGGCCTTCCTGCGGGTTTAGGAAAAAGTAGCCATTTTTTCTACCCCAATGGAAGGGGAGGGGGATGGAACAAAAAAAGAATACCAAAGATGGCGAACAGCGAGAGTCAATGACTGGTCCACTGAGCTGAAGTTGTTCACTTTTATTTTGATGGTTATCGGTCCATGCTGAGTGGTCAGTGGCCTCCCCCAAGAATAATGGCGTTGGAAAAAGGAGTGTAAAAAGCTAATTACCATAGTTGAAAATTAGTGTTCTTAGGAGTGATTTGAATGGTACGTTAAAATTGAGTCTTGTATGTGGTTTTTTAAGATTCAGAAAGTCAAAGATTTTCGTTTAAATAAAGGTGTACAAGAAAAATATTTTATTATAATATTTTTTCTGCTAAAAGATGCTTGTAATATGATCGAATAAATATGATAAATAATTTTTAGAAATGTCTTTTCAATTTAAGAAGGTCGTTTAATGCACATTGTTGGAAATCGTAAAGGGAATTATTAATTAAAATGTGGAATTTTTATAATTTAAAGCAGATATTATAAGAATTTTTTTAAATAAATATTGAGTTTGTTATTAGAAGTTAATCTCTCTATTTATTTGATTTATTAGTAACAAAAGAAATGATAACCGACAGTTTAATTGTGACATTATTATGGGCATTTTTAGTGAAAATTATTCAAGGCAATTTCATTTCTTTCCGAAGCTGTGAAAAATCGTTAGAATACTAATTAACTCATAAATAAGACAGAATACATTTCAATTTGCTAAATAATTTATAAATAAGCCAACAATACGTATTTAAATTATTTAGCAAGATATTGTTATAGTTAAGGATGAATATGATCGTGAATATTAGAATTTACATTATAATTAGATTCTTGAATGGCCTCCATTTATAATAGGGAAACCAGAACTTCTATTGTCGAAAGGTTTATTTAACCAGATTTCTAGGCTTAAAGGGTAAAATATTAACTTGCTACAAAATAAGTGGTAAACTTGAATGAAGATACAATTAGACGAATCTCTAATTTAATTTTTTAGTAACAATTATTCAAGGCAATTTCATTTCCTTCAGAAGCTGTGAAAGAAATGCAATATACTAAAGCAACCATAAATAAGATACATTTTTTAAAATACTTAATTCAATTGCCTGGGATTAATTTATAAATGTACCAACAATAAATATTTAAAATTATTTAGCAAGGTAATGATGATGAATATGATTCGTGAATATTAGAATTTAGATGATAACTATATTCTTCAATAGAGTCCATTTATAATAATAAAAAAAACAGAACTTCTAATCTCAAAAGGTTTAAACAGATTTCTAGGCTTAAAGGAGTAAACTATTAATTTTCTTCAAAATAAGTGGTATGTTTGAATAAAAGATACAATTAAATGATTTTAGTATCATATTCTGAAATATTTCCTCTTAACGAACTATTATTTTCAACCAAATATACACAAAAAAGCTCAACGTATTATTTGAATAACAACCAAATACACAATTCAAATCTTTGAAATAAAAAGCACCTGCGGAAAAACAGTAGAAACTTATAAAACCCAATAAAAACTACCGTAATTGTAGAAACGCGCACGCCAATTTGTTGAACGAGCAATAATTGCTGCAAATACGCCATATCAATCTTCAACTGTAACCCAATACAAGAAGCTCAGTCAACAAAGTTGTACCAAATATAGAGGGGAGGTACGGGCACACAGACAGACGAATTCGTCCGGTTCCCGGAGGTAAAACGAGGGGTGTTTTTCAGGGGGAGAGGGAGGGGTCCCCCGCACAATGGAGCCACCCTTTTTGAGTGTGGGTCGCAGCTCACAGCTGCACTTCCTCCTGTTTGACCCCGAACTTCAACGTCCTTTTCTCCCTCCCCCCCAGTCTTTCCGAAGCAGGGGTACACATACGGAAGGAGGACGCATATGCACTGAGGATGTTGTTGTTCAGTACGTTCTGAAATAAAAATCGTTTGCGTAATGCTCCAATGTATTTTTTTTTTAAAGTTGATGTTATACGTACATTCTATGATTTAAAAAAACTTTCGTAGCGATTTGTTAACTAAAATTATGGAAAATATGAAAAAGAATTTAATGCAATCAAAATGAAATTTGTTATTTTTTTTACTACTAATCTAGTAATATTTGTGAATTTTTTTTTTTAATTTGGGATAAAAAAATCCGATTAAAGAATTGGGAATCGAAAATCGTTTGGCAGACTTTTCCACCCTGAAAATTCAAATGCACAATTTGATTTTAACTTGATTTCTAAAATCTCTGAATTAACACTAAACAAAGTAAGAATGAATTAAATGAATAAGCATATGACGTAAGTAAAGAAGGAATACAATTCTTTATCCATTATACGACGTATTAAATGTAATTGTAAATGAATACAGTCATGGAATCATAAATGGAGAAAACGTGCCATTTTCAATATGTATTATTACAGCAAAATAATAATAAAGACATCATTTTTCTTTTCATATTAAAACATTTTATGACACTGATTTAAATATGAATTGTCCTTGAAACTTTTTTTATAGAGTAGTGAAATAAATTCAGTCTAACTTGTAATAAGTCCATACATTATTTTAATTTTCTTTCTTTTGTTTAGAATCGCTAAAATAATAAAAATAAAAACCTTTATGATAACTTTTAGAAGAAACTGTTGAAAGAAAATCTTTTGTGTTAATTCTAGAAAGTACATTTCCCAATCAAGGACTTGCAAACGATAATATTTGTTCGAGTTGTTCTATGTTATCATCAATTGTCTAATTTTTTGAAGTAGATTTTTATTCTTAGTAAATTTATAACTTGTTTAACTTAGCGCTTTTTAGATTTGATATACTATATGAAGATATATAATATATTTTAACCTACAAATCACTGCTAGTATACATATATATATTGAAGCTTTTTAAATTTAGTTAAATAATAATTATTATGCAAAATCAATAAAAACTTCTTTGCTATAATAAAATAAGTGATTAAAATATTTAAAATGAAATAATGCATATTCGTTCATAATTAATGACAAATGTAACTTGAAAATAATGCTCATACTTGATAACAATTTTATTTAACTAAATGAGAATTGAAGAAATATTAGTGAAAAAAAAAAAGAATACTAATTTGAATAAGAGATTAACAAAAATTGGTTTTTTTTTTTTTTAAATTTCAATATCAGGTCAAAATTTTTCAAATATAATCGGCCTTATGAATTTCTTTAAAAATTTGAAAATAATAACCATTTATTGAAGTCGAAAATTCCAGGTTCTTCAATTATTTAACTGTTTAAAAAAAATTTTTTAAAAAATTTGAGATAATTTATTTAAATTATTTGATAAAAAGTCAAAATATTCACATTCAAAACTTACACATCAATCACTAATCTTCTGCTTATAGTAGATTTCCAATTAGTAGAAATTCACGTAAGTTAATGATGGCTTGACAATGAAAGCAATATAAGCTAACTAAATGACGGTTAAATGATGTGGAATTTATGCAATTTATCATCATTTATACAAACCCTCAGACAATAAATATTGATGAAAAAAATAGTTATAATTTAAAAAAGACTTAGACTAGTCAAATGGTGAACAATTTATTTAAACTATTTAATAAAGAAAACTCAAAGTTAAAAGATTCAAACATATTAATCTAGGGAAAGCACATTACCAATCAATTTTCACCTGCATTTGAATGAAGAATCACCTAATAACTCTGCAGCACACTTTAGATTAAGTTAAAACTGCTGTATAGATAATAATAATAATACTAATAATACATATCAAATAGACAAAAGTGGTAAAACTACAAAATTGATACAAGCGCAAGATGTTTTCATTTTTAGAAAGTCTCGGACAGCAACAAACTAGAGATTTGAAGTTAAAATGAACAATGATACTGATAAAAGAAAAACTCTGCATCAAAATAAAAGCCCGAAATATTCAGAACATATACCTGAGAATAGACAAATACAAATCTCGAGTAGTCGAATAAAAATAAAATTGCACATGAATATTCGAACGAAGTACAAACTCGAATGAGTCTCGAACAAAATAAAATTCCGTAGAATGAATCGAAATATCGACAAAATAGCATATTCTGAACATCTCAAAATATCTGAATAAAAATAAAAATCTGAAATATCGAATACATAAATAAAATCAAATATTGAATACAAGTGAATACCAATCGAAATATCTAATACAAATAAAAAAATAAATATCGAAGGAATACAAATGCAAATCGAATAAAAATAATATTCTAAATATCTGAAAATAAAAACAAAATTGAATATTCATCAAAGATTTCGACACCTCATGCTGCACAACCAGTCAATAATCCGCATTTACTTGATGCCCTTCAACCACCAGAGCGTGCCCTAAACATGGACAGTCCCATATCAAAGTTGGGACTTTATTCACCCTCCCTACCCGACACTAGGATACCCGCCTTTTTCCCATTGCCACCGACACCTGACAAAAAAACAAGATGGCCGGCACAGCAGCAGCAGAAACCTCAACTCAGCAGGCACCAGCTGACTGACCTGCTGCTGCAAAAGGAAAATGAGGGATCAAACTGACAAAGTTCTGATAATTCTCAAAAGTGATGGAATCAAGTCTGAGGATAATAAATAAAACCCGCTTGTAAATAAGGTGGGGAGGTGTAAAGTGTAAATGATGCTTTATCCAAAAGTTAAAGGCACTATTAGGAGGGTAAGACGTTATGCGAGATTTGACGGCACCCGCCACCGGATTTGAAAAAGATACTTTCAATCTACATGGTGTGGTAGGAGACCTTGTTACTTTTACAGGTCTCTTTTTAATGTGAAGTGGAGAAATCAGTTGCTCAGTCCAAAAGGAAGGTTTAAAATAGCTATTGAAATGTTTTTGTATGTATACAGATGTAAAATATTTGTACACAGATTTGAATAAGGTCACAAATGTAAATAAGATATGATACGAGTATATAGTTGTATTCATATTGCAGTAAATAATATTTTAAACTTAGAAAATGGGTTTTAGATTTAATAAAAAGAAAATGCATTTGAAAAATAAGGTTAAAAACATAGATATGTATTAGTTGTTACAAAATTAGAAAAAATCGCCAATATGGAATTGTTTTATTTATTATTTTATCTAGCGATGAGTGATATAGTTAGTTGTATTCAAATTATAATAAATAATTCCTTCCACTTTTTTCTCTTTCTTAACTTTAGAAACATTATCAGTTTTACAAGATTTGACAAAAGAAAATATATTATTTTGAAAACAAGTTCGAAACATAGAGTGAGTACGATATACGTACTAGGAAAAATCGCCATTAGCATCTGAAAATAGAGTCCACTATTGCTTTGCCTTCTGAATTTCTTAATAAATACATTTACTTGTTATATTTTATTTTATTATTACTGATTATATATATATATTTTTATAAGGTTTCTTAAAAATAGATATGTATAATAGTTGTGGACTCAACTGTAATAAATACCCTTCCATTTTCTTTTTCTTCTTAGCTTGAACATGGGTTTTTACAAGATTTGGTTACAAGAAAATGTTATTTTTGAAAAAAAAAAAAAAGTTAGAACATAGAGTTCTGGCTGGTACATATAGGAAAAATCACTAACGCAATTATTTTATTTATTTATTACGTATTTTTTTTTTGTAAATCTAGAGACTGCTTTTACTACGAATTTAGAATAAATATTTTTATTTAATATATTTTATCTCTGTGGAGATTAACTTTGGAAATTATGGATGTATAAAAAATTAAATGTTATTAAGTTTATTTTTATAAGTTCATTTCCAGAAAGAACAATAAGCAACAATGCCAAACAAATAATGAAATGTGCAATAAAATGAAATTAACGTGTTTTAAACATCTGCGTAACTTGTAAAAAAAAAAGCAAAACTTATTTTTTACAAATGAAAACTTCCTGTTGTTGTTTAAATATACAGCAAAACAGTTTAACACAACATTTTTTGGAAAACATCTGTTTGATACTGCATTAATCTGCATAAATAAATAGTCAAGAAACGACACTTTAGAAAGAAAATATGATTATTTACATTATCATGAGAGGGCAATAAGCTCTGATAGATAAGCTTAAATATTTCAACAGATCACAACTGTTGATTTATATCAAAAGGTGAGAAATAATATCATAGTTTTTGAACTGTTGCCATACCATTTTCTTCTTAATTATGAAACTGTACTATTAAATAATAGGTACTTATCAAAATTATTTTAAGGTCTTTTAAAAATTAAAGAATTTAGATGAATGACATTTTCATGGATTTCATGCATGATTCCAATACACAATAAAAAAATTTGTCCTTTCAACTTATATTTTATTTATTTGTTTTTATTTTCCATTCATAGGCTTTGATCAACCAAGTTATTAGTGCAATTTTTTTTTTTTAGAGACTGTACCTATTTTTTAAGTAATGAAATGCTTATTAAAATTATTTTAAGCCTTTTCTTTTAAAATTAGTTTTAGATTTAGATGATTAATGAAGTAATGCATGATTCATTCAAAGGGAAAATCATGACTTCAAAAATATTTGTCCCAAGTTGTAGCTATTTATTTATTTATTTCAATCATAAGTTTTGATCATCTGTTGCCATAACCCAATTTTTTTATGAGAATGTACTATTAAATAATACGAAAATGTTTATAAAAAATTATTTTAAAAGCTTTAAAAGTACCAATTAATAAACTTTAGATAGATTAAACATTCATGATTCACAAAGAAAAACAAAATATTTGTCCCCAACTTACAGCTATTTATTTATTTACCTCACTAGGCTTTGGATTAACTATTGTCATAAACCAAATTTTTTTTATGAATGTATTATTAAGTAATATTGAAAACGTTTATAAAAATTATTTTAAACCTTTTAAAAATTATTAAATAAAATGATTAAGCACATGATTTCACACAAAGAAAATAAAAATATTTACGTCAACTATACTTATCTTACTATTCATCTATTATATTTTTACAATCATAGACTTGCATCAACTGTAACCTATTTTTTTTTTTTTTTTTTTTATGGAACTGTACTTATTAAGTAATACGAAAATATTTTTTAAAAAAAATTATTTTAAACTCTTTAAAAAAAAAAAAAATAATGAATTTGGATAATTAAACATGCATGATTCACACAAAAGAAAATTAAAAAATATTAACCCCAACTTACAGCTATTTATTTATTTATTTATTTATATTTTTTTTTTCCAATCATGGGAAAACAATCCAGATCAGTCCTCCCAAAATAAGTCAATAGCTAGAAAGTGGAAAATAAAAAATAAATGTAAATAAAGAAATGCATTATTTTCTTTTTCTTCAGCCCCTAATCTTTTCTTGCCCAAATGCGCTTATCTTTCGAAAACTTAAAGACTGAAAACAAAAAAATAAAATAAAAATAAAAAAAAAAAATAAATAAACAAGAAACGAAACCAAACGAATTCCTTTTGTTTCCGTTTGACAGAAAGTCTGAAAGGCCATTTATTGATTCAGGAAAGAAAAGCAAAGAAATGCAATAGCTGGAGCCAATGCCAGAAAGCCGTTTGTCAAAACTTTATTACATTTGATAGCTCGTAGCCAATCTAAGCGATCGGATTTAAACCGAATTTTCAAGGAATAAAAAATTTCTTGATCCAAGCGATTTAAAACGCTAAGCAGGTGCTCTTGCATCACTGAAATATGTTTAATAAAGATGGGTCCGAGTAATTCTATATAGTTGCTTATCGGTTCATCTTTTTATTTGAATCTAAAAGAAAATAAAACAAAAAAATAAAATTCCATTTTTTATGGATTTATAACCAACTTTTTTAATGCAGTCAAATTCGATTATTTTATGTTGGGTCTGTTAAAATGTTTTAGACTTTTGGTCGTTGATGAGAGAATCTGATAATTTTATAAAATATTTTTTTATGTAAGAATTTATAAATTTTTTAAAAGTAGGCAATGGTAAATGGTAGTAATAAAAGCATAAAATAAAGCCTTTTTTTCTTTTTATTCTTCTACTTTTGTAACTTTTTATTTTCCACTTTCCACTTTCAAAGAATTTAATTACGTACCACTTATAGTCGCGATTAGAATCAAATGATTACCATTTATTTTACAAAAATACAAAATAAATAAAATAAATAAATAAGATAAAATAAAAACAAAAATAAAAAATATAAATAAAAAAATAAAAAAATGGCAAAAAATATAAAACTGAAAGAAGAAGCTTTTCAAATTACTAAAGGACTATTTGGATTATTTTGTGGATGATCGATTAATTTACATTTTTCAATAATTAGAAATCTACACTCAACGAATCACATAAAATAAATATATGATATTATTAAATTAGTTTTAATTTTTGAAAATGATAATTATTATTACTATTTCGCCCAATATATATGTTTGTGTGAAGAAAATTTTTTTTTTTCTTCTTCTGATTAAAATTAAAATTTATTATTTTATTATTGTTTAAATTCTATTATTAATATATGTTACAGTTTAGCTAATGTAAATCAATCCATCAAGATAAAAAAATTATTTTTTAAACTTCAAAAAATTAATTAAATTAATAAATAAGTTTTGTAAAATAGCTAACCATTAATAAATCTATTTTAAATAATCAAGTATATAGATACACATTACTAATAACTTAGTTCAGTTCCTTTTTCTTGGCTAAATGTCAAAATAAAAGTTATTATGTATATATTCCAGTGTTTTTTAAGTTTTTTGAAATTAAATTTTAATAGATAGTTATACCTTTATTACTTTACACACACACAATATGTACGCTCTCACAAACACACCACGTATATACGTTAAATGATATTTTATTAAAAAACCCTTGCCATTATATACAGATCGTAACTTTTATCTTGATAATTTCATCTAAACATATTAAGCATAGAGAAAGAAACATTAAATACGAAAACTTCGATAAATTTCAATACAAATAAATGGATTATTTAATGGTTAATAATTAATTTTAAGCTGAATAAATAATAACCAATGGGTAAATAACGGAGAACCTAAAATAATAACCAATTAAAAATATATACATTTTTTTTTTTAAATCCATGATTTAATAACAAAAAAAAGTTATTTTAAGACTTTAAAAATGAAATATATCTCAAATATCAATGTAAATATTTAACACTAATAATCAAACTATCATTTAATAAATTACTTAATTTATTACCAATTAAAAAAAATATCAGTTGTAACCTTTCAATATATTCAAAAAACATTTAAATTATCTATTCAATAAAAACTTTAGAACGCACAAATTATAAGTTTAAAAGTTAATATCTGTCAAAAAAATCAAATAATTACTTATTAACAAATTCAAAAAAAATTCAAAAAAATTGCGTTTAAAAAAATATTGTTATACCTCTTCAATATACAAAAATCATTTTTAAATTCACATCTATTCAATAAAAACTTAGAACGCATAAAATTACAAATTTAAAAGTTAATATCTAATCAAAAAGTTAACTTTAAACTTACCAATTAATTAAAAAATAAATCTAAAAGTAAATGTGATAACTATAAATTCCTAAATCTGCTACCCATACTAGTTAGAATTTATCTTATCCGAGTTTGACAACTTAACCGATATGTCACATTAAAAGATGAAACACACAAAATATCCTAGCATACAAAACATTAAAGAGTGTGCAATATAATAAAAAGATCAATGAAAATAAACTTACAGAGACAGGTTTTTACCATAGGTTCAAACATAGTTCGCAATCGATAAACACAGTTTGCTCAGCAACATTAAAAATAACAGTTGATATAAACAATCTTATTGACAGATGCTATTGATCATCACAAACTAATCACAAAGTCTTCAGCATATCAAGTATATTTCACAAACACAACAAACAATAAAAAAAAAGTCGGTTATTCATTCCTCATATCAATACATAAACACAACCACCCGTCGTCGAAGGACAAAAAAAAAATGTCACAAAAGTTCTTCTTTCAACAAAGCCAACAAAAGAATTTCAAAAAAAAAAAAAAAATGGCAAGAGCCAGACGATAAATAAATTGATCAATCAATCAATCAATCAATCTCAATGATGACTGTGCGTCGAAAATCCACGCGCCAAAAAAAAAAGAGAAATGCGTTAAAAAAAAAAAAAAACAATTCTCCGTGTCACTTGATTAAAAGGCAATTCACTTTGACCGCTGAAAAAAGCACGTGGTTCTTGTTCCAAAAGTGCCGCAATTCCGCTTCAGAATGGCAGCGCAATAGCGTGTTGCGTGCGATGCTAAAAAATCGAGACACAGTTCTAAGCTTCGTCGGAAGAACACATCCAGTTCTGAAGCCCTGCTCCAGTGGCTACATTTGTGGTGGATATCTGTGGAGCTTTTTCTCTCAGCTGCCGTCAACCCCTCGAAATCACTGACACTGGCAAACACTGAGGGATCATCCACAAATTGACTCTAGAGAGATCCCCTAAGAAAGCTCGGATTCCAGAAGCGGAAACACCAAATCTGGTGTAGTAAGAAAACAAAATTCGATATAAAGAGATTTCAATACGTATTGAATGTATGTTCATTAGGTATCATCTAAAGACAGATGTAACTCTGCTCTTCCTCTAATTCTAATTGATGCATTTTGATAAGAAAACTGGGGGCCTAACTGCAAGGTTAAAGATTCGACTCCCAAGACTTAGTTTTTTTTTTTTTTATCTCCTGCTACGAGGTGCACCTGTTATTTTTATTTTACCTACTAGTAACTTTTTAGTCCTTTTTTCTTTTTTTTAAAAATAAAAGGATTAGATTATAATTATAAATAATAATAAAAAACAAGATTTAAATAAAATTAATTATACTTTTTATTCGGCTGAGAAAATGTCCTTTTTTTTTTTTTTTTTTTTTTTTTTTTTCGCAGCGAATTCTTTCTTATTTTTGTAAAAGAAATATTTTTAATACATAAAAATAATATACAATAATAAAGAATAATAACAACAAAATTTAATACATAAAATTTTTTCAATCACATAAAATTAAATTTTTATGTAATTTGCAATTTGTCCCTAATTTTGCCGAATTTTTAAACTTAAATTTTGTTTAAATTTTTATTTTTAAACTTTTATTTTTAAAATTTCTTTGAATTAATTTATATATTATTTAATTATGAATGCCACATTTTAACTTTCAGAAATTTTATTTTTATTTTCAACTAATATTTTAAGCAGACTATTATAAATTCTAATTTAATTTTTTAAGATGAGTTGGTTAACATTGAAGCATTTATTCCCACGGGAAGAATTTTGGCATTTTATTCTAGGAGAGAGGAATGTATATTTTTGGCAAGTACATCATAACAACCCCTCACTCAAATTTGACAGAAGACAAGCAGTACTGTGGGTAGTTATATTACATGCAATTAGTGTTTTGTACTAATGAGAACAACCTGTCACTCAAAGCTGACAGCAGATAATCAGTGTCATGTATAATGAAACTCATAAAACTAGCGAATGTCTGTGTGATTTTCACAGGTCGAAATAATTACAGCTTGAATATTAACTATACCATGAGATGTTCCATCGTGATTAGTTATCGACCATGAGCTGGGAAATGCCTACTCCATTACAAAATGAGGGAAGCTTCTTGAAGCCCTTATAGGTCTAATATAGGCCCGTGACATTACAAGGGGTCTTATCCCCAGTAGAAATCTGTAATTTGCATGCCAATTGTCAGAAAGTAGAATGTTCTGTCTTATTCATTATAAAAGCATTTCTTTAGCATGTTATTTTTAAAATAATTTCTTTTTACTTAAAATTTTTCAGTCCGTTATATTTTAATTTCAAATCACCGAAACAAGAATAAAATATACTTTCAAATTCCTGGGAGAATACTATGTATTCAATTTTTAGGGTTAATAAATCACTCTTTTTTTCAAAATTACCATGAGTTGTTTCATAGTGATTGACTCGACCATGAGCTGAGAAATGTCTACTCCGGGAAGAAGTGAGAGAAACTTCTTGAAGCCGTTATAGGTCTAACATATGCCGAAACTTTTAAAAATATTATGCATAAATAGCAAAGAGTATTTTTATTATTATTTTTCATATTAAAAATAAATTTTTAAAAATAATTTTAAAGAAGAATCTATAAGCTTAAATAGCTGAATGAATTTAATATATCTATAAGCTATATTAAATTCATTCAGCTATTTAAAGCTGATATTGTATTTGAACTTTTTTTCTTTTTTAATTTCGCTTTGGTTAAAACTATTGGGACTCAAAACAATAAATTGTAGTATTTTCTTTTTAAGGTGCATCAAAGCATTTGGAATACCAGAGAGAGAATGTTTTTAGTGGTACGTAGCACAAATAGGTTATTTTCTTTTACGGAGATCTGAATATTTTCATAATACATCAGCTCTGATTACAAAGATTAATGATAAATAAAACATTCGCTCAGTTGTACTTTTAATACTTTATATTTTCCTTTAAATACATCCTTAATCATAATTCCTTAAATACAAAATAATAAAATTTTCCTTTTTACATACAAATTGCGTGCCATTAGCATGTTTGCTTTCAGTAATTATTTAAATGTATTTTCGGAAAAATAACAAATATATTTCGTTAAGAAAACCCAAATTATTAACAGAATTAACTGATAACAGAATTCATTTCATAAATGTTGCAAAATATTATTTTTCTTTTTCTTTTTTGATGCTTCTTTGAAATTATTTTCAGAAATTTTTAAATATCAATTTGTATTGCAGTCAATACAAATTGATATTAATTAAATAAATAATCATTGCTACAAAATGAATTGCTTCATTCTTACTAGTTCTATCGCTATAACTTTAAATTGGAAGCAATTTCTCTATTATTTATAACATATTACGCGAAGCTTACAAATAATCCATAAGGATACAGCGAATTGCATGTTATTCCTTTTTTATCATTCGGTTTATTTAATTCGAATAAAGTAAACGTAATATTTTAAATATTTAAACAAAATTCATAATGATTTATTTTTGAAATGTGCATTCTGAGAAAAATCATTTTACTATTTATTTTATTTATTTATTTATTTATTTTTGCATAAAAATTATCATTTAAAATTATTATTATTATTTCTGTTGTTGTCGTATACCTCATGGAAGGAGGGAAGAGGGGTGCAGCTTCTGTTCTGATGGAGCACCCGTAGGTAGAAGTCTGACTTTGCTCCGTGACGCTCTTACAGTCATAGGAGACCGGGACCTACGGCTTAGTGGATTCCGAACCACTACAAACATCCCTGTCACCGCCGGGACTCGAACTCGAAACCTGTGGCGCCGAGCAGACACTCGGCCATTCAGGCCCAATATTTTCTGTTTTTTAAAAAATTCTTATTATCACTCTTAAAAATTCTTTATTCTTATAATTTCTGTTTTTTTTTTAATTATTTAAATTATCATTTAAAATTATTATTATTATTTCTTATTTTTAATTAAAAACTTTTCTGTGACGCAGATCAAATGCGTGTACTTTAATGCTCTTTTTCATGAAATCATACAAAAGTTAACATACTAATAATGATAATGTTTTAGTAGCAAAAGGCTGAAAATAAGTGCTACACCATCGAATGCTAATTAATTAGCCAATTAAATTTTTCAGTGAATGTCTCTAACCAGAATACAGTTTAAAAGTACAATAATACCCCGAGGTTAACGATAATGGGATTGGAAATCGTTTAATTCGATTTCGCGTAAATCGGCTATAACTTGCTTATAAATACACTAAATACACATTTCGTTGAGTAAAGTTTTCATTCACAGTTCTTTTTTTTTTTTTTTTTTTTTTTTTTTTTTTTTTTACGATACCCATAAATTATGTGTATTGTTTTGGCGGGATTTTTCGTTTCCTTGACCACTTTCAACGTTTCTTATTATTTTATTTATTTATTTTTTTAAAATTTCTATTTTATTGATTTATTTAAATTTCTTTCTCGTGCTTTTTTTTATAAAATCACTCGGAAATCTATAATTTCTTTTTTTTTTTTTTTTAATTCACATCCTTTTTTATAAAATCGTTTGGAATTCTCTCTATACATTTTTTAATTTACAGATTTCTGTTTTTTTTTTTTTTTTTTAATTCACATGGTTTTTTTTATAAAATCGTTTGGAATTGTATAGGTGTTTCATTTGTTTTTAAATTTATTTCATGGGGTTTTTTTATAAAATAGTTTGCAATTTTTTTTTTTTTTTTTTTTTAATTTCTTTCATGTGTTTTTTATAAAAATCGTTTGAAATTCAATATATATTTTTTGTTTTTTATTTAATCTGTTTTCTTTTTTTCAGTTTGAGCAATAACTGATGAACATAATTTATTGATATATCTTCTTTCTTTGTTTGCTTAAGAGTGCTGTTATGCGTTTTTATTCTTACATTAACTTCTATTCTGCGTTTTTATGGGTAACCTGTACGGTCCCTCCTATCAAATTTTATTTTTTATAAACCACATCACAGTATTATGCAATTAAATTCTGTAAATTTATTTACTAAAAACGAGTTTAATGCAGATACATTAACTATAAACGAGTTTCTCAGCCGTATATTGTGATCTAGGGGGAAAAAAAGTTCATTTTAATTATGGATGATCATTAAGTCTTCCACAACACGAATCTACAAGATAAATTGAAATCAGTTATCCTTTCATAAAGAAATAATTTTGTGAAGGGTTTAGAAAACATTAAACAAAAACAATCTTAATTTTCTTCTATTGTAGAATTACGAACGCGCAAAAAGCCCCGTTCACGTTTAAATGGGAGTGTCGCGACGGCGTTCACGTTCTCTAAATTTATTGTTTTCAGTGTGAACGGAAGCACAAAGCATATGGTTTGGTTTGATTTGTCGCTCTACGGTCGTCTTGTGGACGAGGTCTAAACAGACCGGGTCCTACAATCTAAAGTGGATTCGAACCACTCACAAATATCTGTACTACTGCTAGGATTCGAACCTGACGCCAAGTAAAGCATATGAGAGCATTTGCCAACTCTGGGGAAAAATAAAATGTTCGTTCCCATTAATTCATTATTTGGCTACTCTTAAGATAAATTACGACTATCTGAAATATGACTAGAAGCTCGCCGGTAAGAGGGTTAAGAGGAGGTTTGTTTTTTCCTGGTCACAATGAAATTATGGGAAAGAGTGTTCATGAACGATGCTCATGGCTGACGCATTCAAATATAGAGGTTATAGACTTGACTAATATAAACATGACCATTGTAAATATAAACATGCCCATTGCGTATCACAGCAACAGAAACACTGAGGAAAAACGGCAGAAGTGCTATGAAACAATAATAATAAAAATCAATAACCGCATAAGTCCGAAATCGCTTTTAGTCGACATCAGGCATCCCATGAGTGATCTACTCATGGATGGAGGGAAAGGGGGCAGCTTCTGTTGTGATGGAGCACCCGTAGGTAGAAGTCTGACTTTTGCTACGTGACGCTCCGACAGTCATATGAGACCGGGACTTACGGCTTAAAGTGGATTCCGAACCACTACAAACATCCATGGCACAGCCGGGACTCGAACCCAACACCTGTGGTACCGAGCACCAGAGCGCTAGCCACTCGACCATTCAGGCCCAAACAATCTATCGTTTTGTAACCATTATTTTTGTACCATTATACAACCATATTGCTAAATTAGTACTTTGTCCTTATATATTGTTTAAATAATATTATACATCGATGAATAAAATATATTTATAGTAAAAAAATATTTTGAGTCAAGGCGTTAAATTTAATCTTATATACAATTTTATTAAAAAAATATAATAAATTCTCATGTTTAAAAGCAATGAAATTAATTGGATCAGCTAAGAAGAAATTTTCTTCTTTAAAAAATAAAAAATTATTTTGTTACATTAAGATGTGCAAAAATTTCCTGTTAAAAATATGAAGATGCTTTTTAGTTGAAAAAAAAGTCTTAGCTCTTCAAGGAAAAGCAAAAAAAAAATAGAGAGAAAAAAAGTCAAAAATTAAGTCATTTTAAAGTATGCAGAAAATAACTTACAGGAAAAAAAAGAAGAAAAAAAAAAAATTTTTGAGGGGAAAAAATTTTTTTTTTTGACAAGCTTTATTTTGTTAAAACTTTTTTTAGAATTACCTTTTTCTTTGATAGTTTTATAAATATAAAAAAAAATCCCCTATGTATAATAACTGTGTAAATGTATTTAATTTTAAAATTTAAAGAACAGTTTATTTTGAGTAAAGCATAATTATTTCTAAGAATAGAAAAAAAATTGTCAAAAAATGCTAACAGTCCATAAGGTTTCCTTCTGACTATGCCCTGAATTATGAAAAAAATTGGAGGAATTTAATTTAAGCAATGCAAAAGTAATGAATAAATTAAATTTAATGTTTGATTTCATTGCATATCTTGAATAAAAATCTAATTTTTTTTATATGCTATATATATAGCCGGATGTTTTATAGTTTTCCCTACTCTGGACCTTACAATTTGCTTTTTTTTATCACTAACACTATGGAAATTTATTTATTTATTTTTTTTTTTTTCGATGCTGCCACCTATGATCTGTATTTTGTATCATTGATAAGTTGTCATCATGATTGCTCGTCATAATAAACAAGAATGTTAAGAAATTTCAGGTGTTATAAATTCTACACATTTGCGTTTTGCAATCTGATAGATAGCATCCGAATTGCTTTATCTATGCTGTTAGACTATCAGATTAACATTCCAGAATTCAACGTTAATATTAAATCTTTTATAAATCGTTATCTATGTTCTGTAAGCTATAGGAACGTCTTGCCCTTGGAAATACTCGCTACATTCAAGAATTCCTCCCTCACGCTTTCCAGGAATCAACACAGATCCAATACAATTCCCAGCCATCGGACAATAGCATACAAACCGCTCAATTTTACAGATCCATTCATTCCTTTTGCATTGAAGTAAGTAATCCGTACCATCAAAGATAAAAAAAAGTAGCAAGTCAACATTTATCAATACATTGATTGATGGACTTCAGTCCAACAATAACTGAATTGCCATGCCCTCTGAAATATTTTGCCAATCGACTAACTTTTATGTAAATATTCCAAAATTTACAGAAATACCAAAAATGCAGTTGTTCTATTATACACATCGATCTAGCTTATGTTAAAGCAGGTTAAGTGGTTTCAAAACAGATGTTATCTTCTTTTTTTTCTTTCATTGGCACATGCGGCCTGGTGGCCAAGGGCTAGCTCTTTGGCTTTGGTATCCCAGGCTTCAGGTTCGAATCTGGAGGTGGCATGGATATTTGTGTGAGAGGTTCCGGATCCACGTTAAATTGTAGTCCCGGTCTGTTTAGCCCAAAGTGTACACAAAATGACCGTAGAGCAACAAAACAAACAAACCAATCTTCATTGGCACAACAGCCTTATGTTGGGCCAAGGCCATCTGCCTATTGGCACAGATTTCAAGACAAGAGATGTTTTCTTTTTTTTGGGATAGTTGTCGGCCTCTACAGTCATATAGACCGCGATCAACAATTTAAAGGGGATTCCCGAATTTTTCCCGACTATTATGATTTTATTTATTTAAAAAAAAAAAAAGATTTACTATTTTAAACTGAGGATATATTTCAGGTTCTAGGGAATTATTTCAACTGAAAATTTCTGAAAGTATAAAAAAATCTATAATTGCTTATTAAATGGATTACCATTTACTGATTATCATTTACTTTTATAAATCGTTATCTGCGTAATGTGTATAGGAACGCTTTTCCCGTGGAAATATTTGCTACATTCCAGGAATTCCTGCTCATGCTTTTCCAGGAATTAAAACCGTTCCAATACAATCCCCAACCAGCAGACAATAGCATACAACCCTACAGATTTCTTTCATTCCTTTTTCGCATTGAAGTAAGTAATTGATCTGTACCCATCAAAGATAAAAGTAATTCAACATTTTGTTCAATACATTCAGTGATGGACTTCAACCCAACATTAACTGAATTGTCATGTCCTCTGAAATATTTCCCCCATCGACTAATTTCTATGTAAATATTCCAAAATTTCAGAAATACCAAAAATGCAGAGATTCTATTATACACCCTGATCTAGCTTATGCTAAAGCAGATTAAGTAGATTTGACGAAACAGATGCTTTCTTTCTTCTTCAATGGCGAAACAGTCCCATTTTTGGCAAAGGCCGTTTCTTACTGGCAGATTTTGAGAAAGAAGATGATGTTTTTTTATGAGATAGAGTTTCAAGCCCTACGTCCTGTTCTCTACAGTTATATTAGATCGGAATCTACGGTTTAAAATTGATTCTGAACCACTACAAACATTCATAGCACAGGCCCGGACTCAAACCCGAAATCTATGGTATCAAGCGCCAAAAACTTGGCCATTCAGGGCGTAATTCATTTCCATTGTATTGCAAACTTATACATATTTTAAGGTTAAAAGTTTCAATAGGAATGTAGAGAAATAAGAAAGCTGCATAATTTAATAAATAAGGATAATGAAGAAAATAAAATGTGGTTTGCAAAGTTTAAACAGCATTGTCAAATTACTTAAACCATCACCCAGAAAAGATAAATCATCATCATCAATGGCGCAACAGGCCTATGGTGGGATAAGGCCGCCTGCCTACTGGCATATTTCTAGACAGAAGATGTTTTCTTTTTACAGGCTACAGTTTTCAGCACCTACGCCCAATGCTTTGCGATCATGTTAGACTGGGACCTACGGTTTAAAGTGGATTCCGAACTACTACAAACATCCATTGCACCATCGGGACTCGATTTAGAAACCTGTGCCACCGGAGCCGCAGTTTGGTTTGTCGCTCTACGGTCAGCTTGTGCATACGAGAGCTAAACAGACTGGGACCTACAGTTTAAAATGGATTCCAAATCACTAACAAACATCCATTCCACAGCCAGGATTCGAATCTGGAGCCCGTGATACGAAAGACCAGAGCGCTAGTCACTCGGCCATCAGATCCCAGAAAATATAAACCCTGAATAAAATATTTTTCATTCCGAATAGGGTTATTGGACCATCATTTCCATCATCCTTGTTTTCTTCGCATGTATATATATCGCATATCGCATATATATATGGCGCTTGGCACTCGGTACCACGAGTACCGGCGGTGCCATGGATCTTTGTAGTGGTTCGGAATCCTCTTTACACCGTAGGTCCCGGTCTAACAGGATCGTAGACCGTTGTGGAAGTAGTGTTACTCCGCGTTCGTAGCTTATCTTCAAACTACATGCACCTCCTTTGTCGGGCTATGTGAGTAACGTTGGTGCAGCACTTGCCTTAAGGCACCCAAGAGAATTGTCTAAGTGATGCCAGCTGCATCAGAACAAAATACATATATACATACAAAACAATATAAAAAACATGACATAATCAAAATCGCCAAATTGGCGATTGACAAGCCCTTGCCAACCTGTGTTATAGATATACATGTTTACTCGATGAAACTTCTTTAGTAGTAAAGGATTGAGATTAACTATTTACAAGAATCTCCCAGCAATTCCTAGAACTACCTAATACATTATCCAACCAACTGACAGTTTTACAAGTGTTAAATCTGTTTATCCTTTTACCCATATCAGCTGCTAAATGATCCGTGGTCCTCAATCTTTCCCCTTTGTTGAGTGCATTGAGACAAGTTTTGTTAGGCACATCATCTGCAACACAGCAAACTGCGGGATGTAGACAGCATCAATGGGCATCAAACATTCATGGTCGTTGATGCCACATAAAAAAAAAAAAATATCGCTAGGTCGAGAGTCTTATAAAATCTAAAACAAGTTTTTTAAAAGAAAATTGTAGGCAGAATTTAAAAATTCTCATACAGCATATTAAAACTTTCAATTGTCCATATAACGTGGCCTGATGGCTAATTGGCTAGCGCTCTGGCCTTTCGAATCCTGGCAGTGGCATGGATGTTTGTGAGTGTGGTTTGAAATCCCCGTTAAACTTCAGTTTCAATCTAATTAACCTAAAATTGTGCGCAAAAAATGACTGTCGAACGACAAACGTAAGCAATCCGAACAGTTACAAAACATCTATGGCACCGCCGGGGATCGAATTCGAAACCTGTGAAAAACCAGGCGCTAGTTACTCGGTCATCAGGCTTAGAAAAGATAAACATCTGTATAGGGAGATAAGTCCGTGTAGGAGATGATAAACGTCCATTCATTCCGTGTAGGGTTATTACATTATCATTTCCATTATCCTTGTCTTGTAAGCTACAAATATATATATATATTGTTATATATATATATATATAACAATATATATAGCATATATATATATGTTATATATGTATATATATGTTGTTATATATGTTGTTATATATGTATAACATATATAGCAACATAAATAAACATGACATAAACAAAATCGCCAAATTGGCGATTGATAAGCAACTTTGCCAACCTGGTACAGATATACCATGCTTTTACTCTATGAAAAACTTCTTTAGTAAAAGGGTCGAGAACAACTATTTAGCTCTGCAAGAATCTCCAATCAATTCAGAACTACCTGCATTCAACGAGCAATTGACACTTTTTCAACTGTTAAATCTGTTTACCAATTTTCCGCGATAGGCTGCTAAGTGATCCGTGGTCTTCAATCTTTCCCCTTTTTGTTAGGTACATTGAGACTGGGCAACTTTTGTTCCACATCATCTACATCATCGCAAACCGCGGGATGTAAAGCATCAATGGGCATCAAACATTCTTGGCCGTTGATGTGCATGTCTATGAACTATTTTCCCGTGTGACAAAAATGAAAAAGAAAGAATTCATGAGCGGTTAATGCATGGATCAATTTCGCTTCAATGATAATCGCGTTAAAATCTTTTTTCAATTTCTACCATTAGTTCACACTCTCCCAAGGTAAACAAAATATATATAAAAAATAGATAAAAGTATTATCAAAACGTATATTTAAATTAATTAATTTTTAAATACATTTTCATAACTCCATTTAGAGTAATATAATATGTTATTACAACTTTTTTTATTACAATGATATTACAATATCTAAAAAAAAGTATATCTAATTCTGTTTTTTACACTATAGATACGTTCCCGAAAAATACGTGTAAAATAAAATATTCGTTTAAAAGATATATTGCATCTATGGTAAAATAGAAGATTGGTGCCAGTCCTAAGAAATAAGCAAAAATAATACAATAAACCATAAGTTTTCATGTTAGGATCATAAACATACAATTTCATAACAATTGCACGTGTATCATACAAAAAGTAAATTATCATTTGAAAAGAAAATAACCATGCCACTAATTCATAAACACAAAAATTAGGCAAAATATTATGAGTTAAAAAGATTTTATTCATTGTCACTTTCTGACAATAAACATACTGACTTTCTAATAGCAGCTTCATTCCATTTCTTCTATTAGCTCACACTCTCCCTATATATATCTTGTTCAAATTTTCAATCGTTCATAAAATACTTTTTATTCATCCACTCACATTCAAATACATTTTTTTTTTTTTTTGAACTCGTAGCGGATGACACTTGATGTTAATACAACTTTTCAAATATTAATTAATTAATTAAATTTAATTAATTAATTAAATTTAACATAATTTAATTTTTTTGGATTTAAGTTGCATGTATCTACCAACAGATGGCGCCAGATGTAAGAGGAAAATTTCAATCTAAAAAGTAGGAATTGACTTTAAGTTTTTTTTTTTTTATATATATTACTTGTTTTAAAGGAATTCAACACTAGAGCTTACTTTTGTTTTAAACGGAAACGGACGTACCTGTTTCCTGTTTTTTTCAGGGGGTATATTTACCCATGGAGTAAATATACCCTGAAAACTCACATAATCATTAATATACTTAAATTTAAATTATTGAAATACATCGTGAATTTGAATAAAAAAAAGAAAATTTACTCTATTAAGTTAAATAAAGTTACTCAGGTACAATTAGGAGTCCGTAACACATTTCCCCGCGGATGGTCAGTGAATTAATGAAGAATAAAAAATAAATTAAATTAAGAATTTAAATTAAATATATTAGATATGAAAACATTAATTTCTTAAGAATTTTAGATATCATTTAGGAAGAAATAAAAAAAAAATTACGATAGCCAGTATTTGTGTTAGTTTTGCACATCGTAGCAATAAATGAAAATTTAAGGGGCCAAATAGACGCCTCAGATTTGCAATTTAGCTATTTTGGTCATTTTGAGTCCCACGAATTCTTTTTTAGACGTGGGAAGGACTCAAACGTCACATCGTAGATAGCTCTAGGTCTTTTTCTAGAACTACTGACACCATGGATCGTATACAGGAATAGCTTCATTGCGAATCTGAGAGCATTTATCATGAGAAGTTTTTGAAATTTTGAATATGTAATCCATTATCGGATTAAGATCAATATCTTTACGGATTTGTTTCCGTCTAACAAACCACGGAGCATTAACTATATTGGCTACCTGCATGTTCCGGAAAAGTTGCAAGACTTTTGGAGATTTTTAATGAGGTAGAAGGCCAGATCATAGGTGAGAATTGGTCGAAGAATCGACTTATAGAGCAGTAGCTTATGTCTGATCGCTAGCTTACTTGTAGTAATGTACTATCATATGTTGCATTTGTTGAATGCAAATTGCTTTAATCTACATTTTCATGTAAATAATTGAGAAATATTTGCTATTCTAGTTCGGGAAAAATTTAGGGACGGTAGTTGAAGACGGATGGGGATGTAAGGAATTATAAGGTAGCATTAAAATAAGGTAAGGTAAAGATAAAGTGAAAATAAACGAATTCAATGAATGGCTAATGCAAGGATCAGTTTTACTTCATTTGTAATAGAGTTAAAACCTTTATATTTTAATGAATGCAACATTAGAGCTTGCCTTGTTTTTGGTCATGCACTGCATTTGCTGAATGCAAATTGCTTTAATCTACATTTTCATGTAAATAATTGAGAAATATTTGTTATTTTTGTTCGAAAAAGTTTAAGGACAATAGGGAATTGAAGACGGGTGGGGATGTAAGGAATTATAAGGTAGCATTTAGGTAAGGTAACCTTGTAAGGTAAGGATAAAGTGAAAAGAAACGAATTCAGTGACTGCCTAATGTAAGGATCAATTTTGATTCATTGATAATTGCGATAGTTATTTCTGCTTATTAACTTTTTAATGAATGCTACGTTAAAGCTTATGTTTTGATCATATGTTGCATTTGTCAAATGCAAATTGCTTTTAATCATGTAAATATTTGAGAAATATTTATTATTCTTGTTCGGGGAAGTTTAGGGATGGTAAGGAAATTGAAGACGGATGGGGATGTAAGGAATAATAAGGTAACATTAAGGTAAGATGACTTTATAAGGTAAAGGTAAGGATCAAGTGAAAAGAAACGAATTCAGTGAATTGTTAATGCAAGGGGTCAATTTTGCTTCATTGATAATCGCGATAGTTACTTTTTTTTGCTTATAAACTTTTTGTAATGAATGCAACATTAGAACTTAGCTTGTTTTCCTCATATGTTGTATTTGTTGAATGCAAAGTGGCTTAATAATGTAAATATTTGAGAAATATTTGTTATTCTTGTTCGAAAAAGTTTAGGGGAATTGAAGACGGGTGGGAATATAAGGAATTATAAGTTATCATTAAGGTAAGATAACCTAATAAGGTAAAGTAAAACGAATTCAGTGACTGGCTAATGTAAAGATCAATTTTGTTTCAGTTAGAAACTCTTTTTTTTTTTTTCTTTCTTTAATGAATGCAACATTAGAGCTTACCTTATTTTGATCATGTGTTGCATTTGTTGAATGCAAATTGCTTTAAACTATATTTCCATGTAAATAATTGAGAAATATTTGTTATTCTTGTTATTTATTATTGTTATTTAGTATTATTTATTATTTGTTATTTAGGAACTGTAGGAAATTGACGATGCAAGGAATTTTAAGGTAATATTCAGGTAAGGTAACCTTATAAGGTAAAGTAAGGATAAAGTGAAAAGAAACGAAATCAGTGACTAGCTAATGTAAAGATTAAATTTGTTTCATTGATAGTCGCGACAGTTACTTTTGCTTATAAACTTTTTTTGTAATGAATACAACATGAAGACTTACTTTGTTTTGATCATGTATTACATTTGTTGAATGCAAATCGATTTTAATCTACATTTTCATTTAAATAATTGAGAAATATTTGTTATTCTTGTTCGGGAAAACTTAGGGACGGTAGGAAATTGAGGATGCAAGGAATTATAAAGTAATGCTAAGGTAAGGTAACCTTATAAGGTAAAGTAAGGATAAAGGGAAACAAACGAACTCAGTGACTGGCTAATGTAAGGATCAATTTTTCTTCATTGATAATCGCGATAGTTACTTTTGCTTATAAACTTTTTGTAATGAATGCAACATTAAAACTTAACTTGTTTTGATCACATGTTGCATTTATTGAATGCAAATTACTTTAATCTACATTTTCATGTAAATAAATGAGAAATATTTGTTCGAAAAAGTGTAGGGACTGTGGGGGGTTGAAGACGGTGGGGATGTAGGGAATTTTTGAGACCACCCACACTCATCCGAGAAATAGAATATTCCAGTCTTGCAAAACGTGTTTTCTGGAGGCGATTGACGGAAGAATGTACATGCCCCCCTTCCCATCTTTTGGAGAAAAGGAATGTGTGTTTAAAATTGTTCGCTGGTTTTCTCTTTCATGTAGTCAATCTAAGAATTCAGGGAAATTTCAGAGAAATTTATAAGCATTTGTGGAAAAAGAAAAGCAAAATGAGAAATATTTCTAATATGAACCCGAAATCTGTGGCACCGAGTACTAGTCACTCCGCCATCAGGCACTCATCATCGAGATATAATTATATTATCATTGTGATGCTATATATATATATATATATATATATATATATATATATACAAATATAGTACTCTGGTTATTACACAAATAAATGGAAATTTAAAAATATAAATTTGATCGCAAGTGCATGATTAAATCATAAGTACAGTTCACCCAAGGTCGGAGATTTTCAGAATTCTCGAGTCCACGTCGAAATCTCAAATTAATTTTCACACGACGTGATACTCGAAACCACAAGGGCCTCTCTTTGTAATCAGGTGGAAAATCCGGACTATTTAGTCACTTTTCACAGGGAAAAAAACAACACAATTGAATGCAAGTTCTTTACTCAATTCATTCAGACATTTGAAAATCGCTGGAATCAGTTTTAGCTTCTCACACAGCCAAGCGTAACTCAAACACTAATGAATATTTTGGCGTCAAATTTCACACAGATGCCAAGGACAGTGCCAGCAACCTAAAAAAGAAAAAGAATAGAAATTCCACAAGCCCTGAATTTCAAATTGAAAATTAGTCTTACTTTTTGGACACAGTATTATTATTTAATTGTTATTTACAAGAGCTGCATAATACCAGCGCAGCGTGACTTGACACTGTTACACCTTTTCGAAACCAAAAATTCAAATGATATGCGTGTTGCCAAACGCTGTTGCAAAATTTCTGACAAATCGTTAGTGAGCGCGTAGTAAGTAGAGATTGGTGAAGATTGGTTTGTCGGTCTACGGTCATTTTGTGCACACTTTAGGTTAAACAGACCGGGACCTACAGTTTAAAGTTGATTACGAACCTCTAACAAAGATCCATGCCACAGTCAGGATTCGAACCTAAAGCCTGTAGTACCAACGGCTAGAGCGCTAGCTAATTGGCCATCAGTCCGTAGAATGCATATGAAAGCTGCTGCGAAAATTTAATGCGTACTACAGGCTTATATAATAATAACAAAAAAAAAAAAAAAATGAAATGCTAAGGAGATTCATATCATGATTTCATTTTATTGCTAATTTGCTAAAAAAAAAAGCAATAGTTTTATTAAATGAAAAAAAAAAAAAAAATAATTATAAATATATGGTGATTTTTTTTTAATTGATCCGGTTAAATATATAATAATGACAAAGATAATAAAGTAAATTAAAACCATCGGACTAAATTTCAACCTTTCAAATCTAATTTATTTTGCATCAACTTATTTTTTATGTAATTTTTAAACATTAAGAGATAATACGTTGAGATAAACACATAATTATTAAATACAAAGTTCTACTATGGAAAAGTACAAAAACAAATGAAGTTGATCAAAGTACATTATTCAATCACTAGTAAGTTTATATTCAAATTCCATTGAAGACATAAATAAAATGCATGATAAATGTATATTTCTAAAATGATTTTAGGTTTTTAAATTAAATTTCCAAGACAAGGATAATTAGTGTCTTGAAAAGGAGTGGCCAACCCGCGGCCCGCCGAAAGAAAATTCAAAAATTCAAATTATTCAAAAATTAACTTTGATTTTAAAATAATATTCTTATGAATATATGACAGATATTGATAATATAAGACATAATATATGACAGATATATATATATATATATATAGAGAGAGAGAGAGAGAGAGAGAGAGAGAGAGAGAAATTTGGCACAAAAGGTGTTAGCGCTTTTGGTTCGACACCTGCGAATCATTTTTTTTTTTTCTAAAATGAAATTGACCAAACACAAAATTCGATAAACACCCATTACGATGTGCAAATACCCAACTTGAGATTGATTTGTAAAAGCTAAGTGAAAGAGTGGAGAAACAAATATCGCACTAGTAAAATAAATATTTTTAATGATTTCATTTTTTTTATTTCATTTATATTTATATATATATATATTATATTTCATTTTTAGTGTTATATATTTCTTTTACAATGTGCGTATAGTATCATTATTATTATATTATCTATGTTTACATGCAAGAATAATAATAAACATAATAATAATAACTCATTATATTTCAATTCACACAATCCTACTTGACCACTTTGTCGCTGCAGAACCATATTTGACCATTTTATCATTACAAAGCAAATGGGCAAAGCGACCAGTATCATACAAATCATTAGAAAAATGAAAGTATGCACCCATCACGTGACGTGCATGTTGGCTTCAAACTGTTAACCCTTATTACTTTATAATAAGAACGCATAAGAGCTATGATGGCCTCATTCATTAGTGTTACGCAGACGAAAACAATAAAATAAAATGAAGATAAAATATACTGGTGCTAAAATATTAAAAAAAAACTTTCATTTTTGGTTTAATATCTCTTGAACTTCCAGAGGGTTATAAGAAAATTAGGTACGTCACAGGCTGACATATTAAAAATAATAAATAAAAAATAGAAAAAAATCACTAAAGATACTGATACCATTTTAACTACTAATTTGCTATGAAAATTAGTTTTATCAAATAAAAATAATTATACAAAATTGGTGATTTCCTTGGTATGATCCGGTTAAAAATATAATAATTAGAAAGATAATAAATTCAATTTAAGCCAACCGACTTAATTTCAACCTTTTAAATCTAATTTAATTTACATAAAATTATTTTTATGTAATTTTTTTTTTTTTTTTTTTAAATATTAAGAATATGATGAGGTAAGCACACGAGTAATAAATACAAAATTTCTATTATGGAAAAATACAAAAACAAATGAAGTTGATCCAAGTACAATAATCAGTCACTAGTAAGTTTTTATTCAAGTTAAACTGAAGACATAAATAATAAAATGCATGATAAATGTATATTTTTAAAGGGATTTCAGTTTTTTTTTTTAAATCAAAGGTCATTAGTGTCTAGAAGATAAATTACGTAAGTGCATTGCCCACTGAACATTTCAGTACCATATAGTTTAATAAAGTAGAATTTCTATCAATATGATGATAAAAAGAAATATAGACGTATATAAACATAAACACACAATTTTTTTAGTATAGATAGATAGATGTTACAGCTTTATCCAATTTTTAATTAAAAAAAAATTATTACAGTTTTTTTGAGATTTTTTAATCATAAATGATTAGTTTTGAACTCAACGAGGACACAGATTATAAATAATTTTCAGAGGTAAAAATTTGACTAATCAATGCAAATAAATTAAAGCACTGTAGTGAAATTTTTATTGAAAATTGGTTAAATCTGGTCTTAGTCTGGTCAAAGGTAAAAAAGTAGACAGACAAACATTCAACTTTAAATAAAGGATTCTCTAAATAACCATTTACGATGTTTATAAATGTCAGTGACTGATGTTGAGCCTCATAATAATTTATCATTATAAACCTTTTATTTATGATACACAGTTTGTATGAATTTATATCATAATTAAAAACTCATGCTCAAATCTAAAAGCACTAGTGAACTGAAATGTTCAGTGGACAATGGCTTGTTTTCTAGATACTAATGATCGTTATGTTGGAAATTTATTTTAAAAAGAAACAAATTAAATCATTTTGAAAATTTACATTTATTATATATTTTATTATTTACATCTTTAGTGGAATTTGAATATAAATTTACTAGTGATTATATTTAGATAAACTTCATTTGTTTGTACTTTTTCATAGTAGAACTTTCTTAATTTTGTGTTTAATAATCGTCTGTTTTCCCCAGAATATTCTTACCATACGTAAACAAATTTGTAAAATGTAAAATAAATTAATAAAAATAAATAAATCTAAAAAATGTAAAATAAACTAAATAACAAAAATAAATAAATGTAAACAAAATTAAAGGTTAATAATAATTTAATCAGGTCCGTTTTTAACTGAATTTATTATCTTTCTGATCATCATATTTTTAGCGGAATCATACAAATGAAAATTATCAATATTTCTAATTATTAAAAAATCCCCAAATATTTCTAATTACCTTGAAAAATCATTTCCCGCGGGAATTGAATATTTCAACGAATTTATAATCCGAATATTTATTTAAAGCGTGTAATATTTATTGCATTTCGGATACAATAGCAGTAACATGTTTACTTCGCATGATTCTGCTTATTTGAACAAAAACTTGCAAATTTAACATGAGAAGATAGCGTAACAGAAACGATTAGAATTTTTTTTTTTTATATTATCCATTATCTTTACCTGATCGTTTGTCCGCTATGGCTTCCGATTTCATTGTATGAGATTTTAGCATCCGACAGAAACACACCCTAAATTTTCCTTTGTATTCTGCAGGATTCTAATATTTAATCTAGCTAAACGGAAGCTTCTCTGATGTTCAACTTTCCCCCCATATCCGCGGTCTTTTTAAAGGTGGATTCCTATCTAATACTAAAATCTCAAGATGTAGAACGCCATTCATTAGGAATCCTTTTTTTTCTATTCTCCCATGTTGCCACGGTAGCTTTCAATTTGAATTTCATCCAATTTCTGATATCAGACTTCTTCAGAACAAGGAAATATTTCAACCAACAGAAAATCTTAATTTGTATAGAAGAGAACGGAAAGAATTATTCTTAGTATAAGTAGATTTCTGTAGTGAGTCTGATGGCCGAGTGACTAGTGCTCGGTATCCCAGGTTTCGGATTGGAATCCCGATAGTGCCATGGATGTTTGTAGTGGTTCGAATGAAACTGATAAATAACAGGAATTTATTCTCACATTATTTTAAACAGACATAAGCCAAACTAGAACCTAAATGGTCATGGCACAATTAGCCAGATTCGCTACATCGGATAATAATTGCCATTACTAAAACTGCTCTTTTAATGATTGGACAACATTTATAAAAACGAAAAGTATAAAAGTTCATTTATATACATATAGCACAAACCATCCAAAATTAAAATCGACAAAATAATAAATCAGTTGAAAAAAAAAATACAGCGTTTCCGTTTACAACAAAATCTTAAGTTAAAAAAGAATTAAATTAAAAATAAAGAATATATTTATCAAATTTTATTTAATGAAAACTCATACAAAAGTTTCTTATATTAAAAGAAAAGAGCAATCTATTATTAAACGGAATATCAGAAAATTTTTACAACAAATTATTACATTACTTATTCATAATCTCCATGTTGATTATGTGAAAGCCGAAATGTTAATAATATTTTTCTTCCTTATTTAATACATGAATTTATTAATATCACGAAACAGAAAAACTCGATTCAGTAAATATTTTGTGTTTTTATTCATAAATTTCAGAAATGCCGAAAAAAAACATCATAGCATTAAAAAATAAATAAATAAAAACTTAACAAATAAATAAACATATTTTAGAAGAGTAAACCAGAAAATCGTTTGACGGTAGAAATAATTCAAGTCTTATTTCTTTCAAATAGATGGCAACAGTCTTATGAATTAAAAAGGGGCAATCGAATTTGTGGTTTGCATTTATTTTATGTATGGCTCACGAATTTTAAATGGGGTTTTTTGAAAATATTTTCTTTTAGCAATAGAATTTAAAATTGGAATCAAAATGTATTTTTATACCAAAATAACTTTAGTTTTATATCTTTTAATTAAATTCTTCAGGGGATTTATTGCGTACGAAGAAAAGGTTGGAACAAACGTGGAATGCTGTTTTATTTGGAAATGTGAATATGATTTTATGAACCCGGAGGTACTTGATTTAAAATGTAAGTTAGATTGGATATAATGAAAAATCTTGATTTCATTCTCATTTCTTAATAAAAATAATAATATTTTTAAAGAATGTAAATGGTTGTTGATTCATGCTCTTACAAAATAAATGCAACGCAATATTGCTATTCAACGCGAAAAAAAGTTTTTTTTGTAGCGAATTTGAAACAAACACTGTTAAATAAAAGCATGCTACTTTGCCCCCAAAAAGTAAGACCAATTATTTTTTTTTTTCAAAAACTCTTTGTTTATTCTTTCAAATTTATTGTATTACCATCAAAGTAATTCCCTCCGGACACAATGCACTTATGCCAACTTTTTTTCCCAATCCTCAATGCTTAATTGAACATGCCAAACTTACATATTTGACATGAGAAGATAGCGTTACGGTAACGCTTAGTAAATAAATTTTTTTCGTTTTCGTTCCGTTATCTTCTGTCCGCTATGGCCTCCGATTCTGCAGTGTGAGATTTTTAGCACCAGGCAGAACCCACTTTAAATTTCGCCCTGGATTCCTGCAGGATTCTTACAATCTAATCTAGTTAAAGGGAAGTTTTCCTCATGTTCAACTTTCCGACGCTTCTGCTGCCTTTTAAAGGTGGATTCCTACCTGATATTAAAATCTCAAGACGTAGAAAGCCCTCCAGTCAGAAGGCTTTTTTTCATTCTCCCCTTTGCCCAGGTCATTTTCAATTTGAATTTCATCCAATTTCTCGATACCAATAGAAATCCTGTATTTGCATGGAGGAGGACGGAACGCATTATTTTTTGGAGTAAGTGCATTTCGGTATAGTGGTTTCATGATCACTACTTTGGTACTCGATGGCACAGATTTCGGATTAGAATTCCGGAGGTGCCATGGGTGTTAATAGAGTTCTGAAATTAATTTTAAACCGTAGGTACCATTCTATTATGACTGAGAAAAGCATTGCTTAGGGCTAACAACCCTAACCCGTAAACAGTAAACATTTCATGTCTCGAATCTGCCAGTACTCCATGGGGCTGTTGCGCCATTGAAGATTGATGTAGTTTGTCGCTCTATGGTTATTTTTGTGTACACTTTGGGATAATTAGAGCTGGACCTACACTTTAACATTGATTCCGAACCACTTATAAACATCCATGCCACCGCCAATCTGAATCTGAAGCCTGCCGCACCAAAGGTCAGTGCCAGATGACAATTGGCATCAGGGCGCACGCCATTGAAGAAGATTTTGGTAGTCATTTCCGTTGTCCCTTCTCGATGGAAATCTAATTTAAATAATTGAGAATACAATTGAGATAATAACAGAAATTTATTCTCCATATTAAATAGGCATAAGCCAAACAAGGACTTAAATGGCCGTGACACAATTAGCTAGATGCACTATATCAAAGAATAATTGCTGTTAACTAAAATTGCCCTTAAATGATTGGACAACATTTATATAACGTGCAAATGTAAAGTTCATATATCTATATATATGAACTTTTACATTTTGCACGTTATATAATGTATCCAAATATAATATAATATATATAATATATCCAAAATAAAATTTGGCAAAATAATAACTCAATTGAAAAAATAAATAAATAAATAACAATGCAGCGTTTCCATTTACAACAAAATCTTAAGTCAAAAAAATTAAATTTATAAAAAAAAAAAGTATATCTATCAAATTTTATTTAATGAAAAGTCATTCAAAAGTCTCTTATATTAAAAAGAAAAGAACAATCCATTATTAGGCGAAATATCAAAGACTTTACAACAAATTATTACTTTACTTATTCATCATCTCCATGTTGATTATGTGGAAGCCGAAATGTTAATAATACATTTTCTTCCTTATTTAATACATGCATTTATTTATATCGCGAAACAGAAAAATATTTTGCGTTTTTCCTCATAAACTTCAGAAATGCCGAAAACAGCATAACAAAAAAAAAAAAAAAAAAAAAAAAAAAAAAAAATTAAAAAGGAAAAAAAAAAAAAAAAAAATCTAAATAAATAAATAAACATTTTTTAGAAGAGTAAACCAGAAAATCGTTTGTCGGCAAAAATATTTCAAGTCTTATTTCCTTCAAATAGATGGCAACAGTCTTATGAATTAAAAGGGGCGATCGAATTTGTGATTTGCATTTATTTTATGTAAGGGTTCGCGAATTTTAAATGGGGTTTTTGAAGAAAATATTTTCTTTTAGCAATAGAATTTAAAATTGGAATCAAAATGTGTTTTTATACCAAAATAACTTTAGTTTTATATCTTTTAATTAAATTCTTCAGGGGATTTATTGCGTACGAAGAAATGGAAAGCTTCGAACAAACGTGGAATGCTGTTTTATTTGGAGATGTGATCATGATTTCATGAACCCGGAGGTACTTGATTTAAAATGTAAGTTAGATTGGATGCAATGAAAAATCTGGATTTCATTCTCAATTCTTAATAAAAATAGGGTTTCAAAGGAATGTAAATAGTTGTTGATTCATGTTCGTACAAAATAAATGCAAAGAAATATTGTTATTTAAGGCGAAAAAATTTTTTTGAACGAATTCGAAACTAACGTTGATACATAAAAATACTACTGTGTCCAAAATGTAAGACCAATTTTCAATTTGAAATTCCCGGGGCTTATGGAATTTCAATTTTTTTTCTTTTTAGGTTACTGGCACTGTCCGTGATATTTGTGTGAAATTTGACGTCAAAATATTCATTAGTGTGTGAGTTACACTTGGCTTTGTGAGACGATAAAACTGATTCCGACTATTTTTGAAATGTCTGAATTAACTGAGCAAAGAACTTGCATTCAATTTTGTTTGCGGAAACGTATAGAATGTCGCATAAGGCATTCGCTGAGCATTATTGTGGCATTCTTCGGAGAGAAATGTTTAGAAGTGGTATAAACAGTTCAAAGAAGGCAGAGAACGCGTTGAAGTCGAAGACCCCTCTCGTCAACCATGAACATCAACCGTTGAAGCTCACGTCCAAAAAATTATAGATTTGGTGCTTACAAACCGTCGATTTACAATTAGAGAAATAGCTGGTGATGTTGGAATTTTTTAAAATGATCGGTCAATGCATTTTGGGCCACAAACTCGTCAAATCTCGATTGGTACCATAAACACTGAATGCGCCAGCTCACGCCAGATTTAGCTAGATTCACTATAGAGAATAATTGCCATTGCTGAAACTGCCTTTAAATGGTTGGACAACATTTATAAAACGTGCAAAATGTAAAATTCATTTATATACATATAGCACAAATCATCCAAAATAAAAATCGATAAAATAATAACTCAAATGAAAAAAAAAGATGAAGAATAATTCAGTTTTTTAGTTTACAACAAAACCTTAAGTTAAAAGAATCAAATAATAATAAATAATATATTTATGAACTTTTATTTAATGAAAACTCATACAAAAGTCTCTTTATATATTAAAAAGAAAAGAACAATCTATTATTAAACGGAATATCAAAGATTTTACAACAAATTATTACATTACTTATTCATAATCTCGATGTTGATTATGTGGAAGCCGAAATGTTAATAATACATTTTCTTCCTTATTTAATACATGTATTTATTTATATCGCGATACAGAAAAATTCTATTCGAGTAAATATTTTGCGTTTTCCTCATAAACTTCAGAAATGCCGAAACCATCAAAAAATAAAAAAAAAAAAAATAAAATGAAATAAAAAAAAATAAATAAATAAATAAACATTTTTAGAAGAGTAAACTAGAAAATCGTTTGACGGTAGAAATAATTCAAGTCTTATTTCTTTCAAAATAGATGGCAACAGTTTCATGAATTAAAAGGGGCGATCGAATTTGTGATTTGCATTTATTTTATGTAAGGGTTCGCGAATTTTAAATGGGGTTTTTGAAGAAAAATATTTTCTTTTAGCAATAGAATTTAAAATTGAATCAAAATGGGTTTTTATACCAAAATAACTTTAGTTTTATATCTTTTAATTAAATTCTTCAGGAGATTTATTGCGTACGAAGAAAAGGAAAAGGTTGGAACAAACGTGAAATGTTTTATTTGGAGATGTGATCATGATTTTATGAACCCGGAGGTATTTGATTTAAAATGTAAGTTGGATTGAACATAATGAAAATCTTGATTTCCTTCTCAATCTTGAAAAAAAATAATAACAATGTTTCTAAGCAATGTAAATGGCTTTGATTCATTTTCGTACAGAATAAATGCAACGAAATATTGTTATTTAATGCGAAAAATGTTTTTTGTAGCGAATTCGAAACCAACGTTGATACATAAAATACTACTGTGTCCAAAATGTAAGACCAATTTTCAATTTAAAATTTCGGGGTTTATGGAATTTCAATTTTTTTTTTCTTTTTAGGTTGCTGGCTCCGTCCTTGACCTCTGTGTGAAATATAACGTCAAAATATTCATTAGTGTTTGAGTTACGCTTGGCTTTGTGACTCGCTAAAACTGATACCGGTGATTTTTGAAACGTCTGAATTTATTGAGCAAAGAACTTGCATTCAATTTTGTTTGCGGAAACGTATAGAATGTTGCAGAAGGCATTCGATGAACATTCCTATATCGGAAAGAAATATTTAGAAGTAGTAAAAAGAGTTCAAAGAAGGCAGAGAACGTGTTGAAGACGAATAGCTGGTCGACCATCAACCTCAACCGACGAAGCTCACGTCCAAAAAAATAAAGATTTGATGCTTGCAAACGTCGATTTACAATTAGAGACCTTACTGATGATGAATTTAAAAGGATCGGTTAATTCTATTTTGGGCCTCAAACGCGTCAAATCTCGATTGGTACCGAAAACACCGAATGCGCCAGCTCACACTGCATTGACTCTTCGTGACTTTTTCGCCAAAAATGAAACCCATATCTTTCCACAATCACCGTATTCACACCGTACTACTTCTGGCTATTCCCTAAACTCAAAACACCACTTCGGGGAAACCTTTGGAGTCGATTGAAGAGATTCAACGTGAATGGCGCTTTGAAGGCCCTCCCTGTCGATGATTTGTTAACATGCATTGAGGATTGAAAAAAAGTTAGCATAAGTGCCTTGTGTCCGGAGGGGACTACTTTGAAGGCGATGAAATAAATTTGGAAGTATAAATAAAGAATTTTTGTAATAAATATAATTGGTCTTACTTTTGGGCACAGTAGTATGACACAAATCAGCCAAAATAAAAATCGACAAAATAATCGATCTGAATTGAAAAAAATATGAAAAAAATTCAGCTTTTTTCGTTTACAACAAAATCTTAAGTTAAAAGAATTAAATTAAAAATAAAGAATATATTTATCACATTTTATTTAATGAAAATCATACAAAAGTCTCTTTTATACTAAAATAAAAGAGCAATCTATTATTAAACGGAATATCAGAATATTTTACAACAAATTATTACATTACTTATTCATAATCTCCATGTTGATTGTGCGGAAGCCGAAATGTTAATAATGCATTTTATTCCTTATTTAATACATGCATTTATTTATATCGTGAAACAGAAAAATATTTTGCGTTTTTCCTCATAAACTTCAGAAATGACCGGAAACATCATAGAGTAAAAAAAAATTAAATAAAATGAAATAAAAAAAACTAAATAAATAAATAAACATTTTTTAGAAGAGTAAACCAGAAAATCGTTTGACGGTAGAAATAATTCAAGTCTTATTTCCTTCAAAATAGATGGCAACAGTCTTATGAATTAAAAGGGGCGATCGAATTTGTGATTTGCATTTATTTTAGGTAAAGTTCGAGAATTTTAAATGGGGTTTTCGAAGAAAATATTTTCTTTTAGCAATAGAATTTAAAATTGGAATCAAAATGTGTTTTTTTATACCAAAATAACTTTAGTTTTATATCTTTTAATTAAATTCTTCAGGGATTTATTGCGTACGAAGAAAAGGAAAGCTTCGAACTAACGTGGAATGCTGTTTTATTTGGAAACGAGAGCATGATTTTATGAACCCAGAGGTACTTGATTTAAAATGTAAGTTAGATTGAAAATAATGAAAAATCTTGAATTTATTCTCATTTCTGCAAAAAATAATAATATTTTTAAAGAATGAAAATGGTTGTTAATTCATTATATTTAATCTGACTTACGTACAAAATAAATGAACAAATATTATTATTTATCTCGAAAACATGTTTTTTTGTAACGAATTCGAAACAAACATTGTTAAATAAAACACCTAAGCAAAAATTATTAAATAATTTCAAAAATTTTTTATAGTTAGTTTAATGGTGTGCATATTTCTTCTGATCAAAAAAAAAACTTTAAATAGATTCACATAAATAAAAGTCCTGAAAATCTTTTAGGAAAACATAACACTCCTTTTTCTTTTTTGTGTCTTTAAAGTCTCCACCTATACTAGACTTATAAAGGCTTCAATAACAGGGCCACTTTTAGGTTCATGGGAACACTTTAAACTTTATTTACAAGTATTATATTTATATGCGTAACTCTATTTACAATGAAATGAAAATTAAAAATTTAAACTTGATTGCCAAGTGCAATTCACTTCAAAGACGGAGATTTTCAGAGTTCTCGAGTCTACGACAAATCTAGTCAGACAGGCAGAATTTAATTAATCTGCTTCAGACTTTAATTACCTCACTTTTGTAAACAGGCGGAAACTCCGCCCTGTTCTGTCACTTTCAGAAAAAAAAAGAAAAACAACACTTCTTGTCTCTTTTTTTCTTCTCCAAAACCTCCCTTTAAGAAAATCCACCGAGAGGGGGAATCAGATTCCCTCATTGCATTCGACACTTCCTCAGCCCATGGTCTGAGGAACGATGCAACAACTAGTAGTTCCTATTCCATCTGTAATTGTTTCGCCCTGTGAAGGTCACACAGACCTTCGCTAATTTCTTGATTATCTCATTAACAATATTCGCTAATTTCATGATTATCTCATTATTATTATCGATTCTCATTATCCGTGACATTGAATATCTGCTATCAGACTTGAGTAACTTGTTGTTCTCCTTAGTACAAAACACTAATTACATGTAATATAAATATTCACAACATTGCTTGTCTGCTGTGAAATTTGAATGTTGCATTATGTACTTTTTTAAAAATATACATTATTCTCTCCTGGGAATGAAATGCTACAAATCTTCCCGCGGGAAAAATGCTACAGTGTGTAATGTTATAGACTTGCTTTTCCATCAACAAGCTTTTGCCCGGCATTGAAAATAGAAAATTATCGTTTATTAAATATTTTCGTTAATTTTTGTTTAAAGAAAATTTACAAAGAAAAAATTATGTGTCTGCAGAATTATTTACTACAAAATAATTTGAAACATGTTGACATGTAAATAAAAAAAATAAAATAAAAATCGCCACAAAAAGTCACTATATGCAATAATAATATGGTTTTCTAGTCATAGCATTGCTTTGAAAATGTTGTAATGTTAGACTGTATATATCAATATATGCAACTATATTAAATAAAAAAGAAATAAAAATCCTCTAGGATGTTTTTTTAACATTTGTGAATATGTAAAGTACCATTTTACCATAAATGTAGGGAATCTTTTTGAATTTTAATTTTAATTTACCTAATTACTTAATTTTGTGTTTCATCTTAATAATTCCTCAGTTTTGACAAATAATTAAAAAAAAAAAAATATTTAAAAGCGTTTTGCCATATTTCTTTAAATAGATAAAAATTCTCAATTTATTATTGGTTTAATAGAATTACCAACAACTATTGCCAACAATTTTTTTAGCATAAATATATATTTTATTATATAATACTATTTTATTATAATCACAATTTAACGAGAAGAAAATTTCTAGTATATTTTTTTCTTCAAACAGCTTAGCTTAAAAGCTTTATATACTATATTCATCTTTATATACTATTCATCCCCCGCCAAAAATAAGTATGGTTAAACCTATATCGCCATACATATTTGAACCCAAATTTTTAAAATAATGTAATTCCGTTAAAATTTTATTTCTCAAGTAAACTAAATTATGCTTATTTTTAAAATGTTAAAGATTAACGATTTTATGTTATTCGGTCTGCGATAAAATATTTAAACATTTTTTTTTTCCTTTCAGTTTATGTTTTCTTATCGTCTGCTAGCTCTAATTTATATTCAAATTTTATTAGAGTAAATAAATATCGTTTGAAGTAAAAAAAAAATCGTTGCTAAATAATAAGGGAGTTTTTCTGGCTGACCATATATCTATGCAAACGTATTCATTTATAAATATTGGTGAAACGAAAACTAAGATTAATAAAAATTTAGAATCTATTTTTGATTGATTATCACAAAATTGATTTACATATTTAAAGCAATTGTAAAAATCTCTGCCATATAAGTATAAAATTAAATTCTTCATTGACTTGTTTATTATCTTTGTAAATAAATGACAAATAAAAATCTTATAAATAATGACAAATAAAAATCAAATAAATATCTTATGGCAAATAAAAATAAACTAAATAATATTTAGTAGATATTTCTCTCTCTCTTGTATGTATGTGGGGTTTTCCTAATAAGTTAGTTAATATTAGTATCCCGTAATTGTAAAAAAAAAAAAAATTGTGATTTTTTAATATATTGAATTAACATCACTGCAATGAAATTAACTGTATAAAAATCTATGCACAATAAACATTTTTTATTTAGAGAAAAAGACAGTGTATGGATTGACAAGATAGATAAAATAATCAACATTGCAATTTATAATTCTTTTACAACATTACAATAAATTACAAATAAAATTTGCCAATAATTAAAAATAATATTAAGCAATGATTTTAATTTATATAATGAATTTTAAAGATTTCTATTTGGGAGAACGGCACGATATACGCTTCGGTTTCGAAATGTTTGTGTGGTTAATTAATCAAAATATAAACAATGTTATAACTAATATCAAATATTTAAAAGAAAAGTTAATTCATTAATGTTGAACCAATCATAAAATTAAAATTAGACAAGAAAAATAAATTCGACAGAACATTTCTAAAAATTCACGTTAAAATCACATAATAGGAGCCCTTTTGGTATATATATATATATGCCTGGTATATGTTATTATAAACATATATATATATATATATGATATATAATCCTGGTATATATTATTATCATCTGGTGTATATCTGTATCGTCTGGTATTACGAATATACAGATGCTGTGCTATTGTTTCTTATCCCACGTGGTAGACATCTAGACCAACCCACAAACCCGTGTGGACTCATGGTTGAAGAGGAAGCGGGCATCTTCTGTTGTGATGGAGCTCCCGTAAGTAGAAGTCTGACTTGGCTCAGTGACGCTCTACAGTCATATGAGACCCAGACAGCTTAAAAGTGGATTCCAAAACCACTACAAATATCTATGAGCTAGACACTCGGCCATTCAGGACCATATGTATATATGGAGAACCGGTTCGAATTCTGGTTCGAATCTTTTCAGTGACAGGGATGTTCTTTGGTGGTTTGCAATCCACGTTAAACAGTAGGTTGCAGTCTAATAAGCCCAAAGTGTGCAAACAATGCCCGTAGAATGATGAACCAAACTTATATAGGGTATGAAATCGAGTATATGTTGGATGTACTACTTTCAAGCAAGAGATCTCACAACCTGATTATATATTATATATATATATATATATATACCAGTTCTGAAAAGTCGAGTGTAAAGAATCAAAAAATGATACCATAAAAAATACTAAAATGGAGTGTTTTTTTTTTTTTTTTGGAGGGTGGGAATGTATTAATATCATTTCAACTGAAAATGAGGACTTTAACGATCTTCGTTGTTGTTGTTGTCGTATCTCTCATGGAAGGAGGGAAGAGAAGTGCAGCTTCTATTCTGATGGAGCACCTGTAGGTTGAAGTCCGACTTGACTCTGTGACGTTCTATAGTCATATGAGACAGAGCCCTACTGCTTGAAGTGGATTCCGAACCCCTGCAAACATCCATGGCACCCCGAGACTCGAACCGTGTGACACCGAGCGCCAGAGCGCTAGACACTCGGCCATTCAGGCCCATATATATATATATATATATATATATATATACCATATGCGACAAATGGAGTGGCCTGTTGGCCAACTGACTAGTGCTCTGGCCTTTGGTATCAGAGGCTTCAGGTTCGAGTTCTGACTGTGGCATGGATGTTTGTTGGTGGTTCGAATCCACGTTAAACTGTAGGTCTCGGTCTATTTCGAATAAAAATGGGCCAAAAGTGACCGTAGAGTGACAAATCAAAAATGGTGTATGGTATGACATTGAGTATTTGTTGGATGTACTACATGTAAGCAAGAATCTCACAACCAGATTATATATATATATATATCAGATCCGAAAAGTCGAGTGTATAGAATAAAAAAAGATACCTTAAAAGATACTAAAGTGGGGTGCTTTTTTGAGTTTGGTTTATCGCTCTACGGTCATCTTTTGCGCACGAGGGTTAACAGACAAGACCTACAGTTTAAAGCGGATTCCGAATCACTACAAACATGCATGGCACATCCGAAACTCGAACTTGAAAACCTGTGGTACCGATCGCCAGAGAGCTAGCCACTCGGCTATTCAGGCCCACTTTTTGGGAAGTTGGAATGTACTAATTTCATTTCAAATGGAGATTAGCACTTACTGACGATCTTCATCAGGGGTCGAATCAAACTCATATCTCATGGTACCATACCATTACAAAATTACTTTATGCGAACTATTACAAAACAGGAGATTTTCTCATTCATCAATCAACCACTAAGTGATTCAACAAAATTCTGAAGACACTGTGCATCCCACGACATCCGGAGAAGGCGCATCATCTCGAGTGCAACCTGCCCTCCGCCCGAGTCAGGTGAGTCGGCAGCAACAAAGGGCGGCCCCCTACGTCAGGCCGAACAAAAGCGAGCGTCTTCCGTGGAAGGCCCGCCAGATAACGCAATTGATAACGGAGAGCGCGGCATCCGAAGGGGATCGATCGCTGCCCCGTGACGTCAATAGGTAAGAGAGAAGAGTTTGGCAAGGCAAGACGCGAAGTTTTTAAGTTAATATCTACCGGTGGTGTTTAATACGGAGAGGGAGGCACCCTCGCGGAGGGGTAGGGGTAGGGTGGATTCTTATAAGGATTGTGATGAGAGGGAGATGTGAGCTGCAGTTAGTAGTGATGAAAGGGATACTGTATTGAAGAGATTTGTTGAAAGATACGTCAAAAATGAATTGCATTATGGGATAAGAATAAGAAAAAGGACTTATGATATTGACACATGTGATTTACTTATATGTGTACAAATGATTTACTTATACATGTGATTTACACATGATATTATTATGGTATAAACATGGAGTGCGGTTATTGCGGTACAATCGCAGTTATTTAATATATATGTATATATATGCTTATATAAACAGGTTGGTCACTGAAAGACTTTAAGATATAAAGTTCCAAAACATCTTATCGATGGGATATACTCTGACATTAAAACGTTGATAATATTTTCTTTGAGTTGCTAGCATTTTCTCAGAAAATTAAATGAGTTTTATTCGTTGACATAATACATCACAAATAGCCATTTTAATATATAAGAGGTGCTCCATAATCTAATGAAAAAGAAAAAAAATGGAATATGGGAACTTAATATGATAACTACTACTACTATACCTAACATGATAACTACTACCGCTACGGTCTAATATGACTACTACTACTACAGCTACGGTCTAATATGACTACTACTACTACACCACACCACATCACATCACTCCTGCCTGGCGCTGAGTTGCCCCTTTTACAATTTCGAAATGATGTGGGTGAGAAATGATTGGGCTCTGTGACGCTCTACGGTCATATAGGAGTCATGGACCTACGGCTTAAAGTGGATTCCGGAACCACCACGAACATTCGTGGTACCTCTTGGACTCGAACATGAAACTTGTGGCACCGAGCACCAAAACGCTAGATATTTGGCCATTCAGGGCACGCTCTATTGCAACTGTTGGGCGTAGGGCCACAACCCTGCCCTGTAAAAGGAAAATAATGTCTCTTGTTTCGAAAATTTGCCAGTAGGCGATGGCCTTGGCCCATCATGGGCTGTACAGCCACTGAGTTATATATACATATATAGTAGCTTCAAGATATTTGTTTGCCTAATGCAGCTGGCAATATGGTTAATCTTTATGCCATAACCAAGGGCTGCACTGTTGTTGCCCATTTAGCACTACCCAGGGGCCTGTGTAGCTTGAAGATATGCTACGGACGCGAGTACACTGCCCCCACAACTATCTACGATCGCATTAGACCAGGACATATGGTTTAAATTGGATTCCGAACCACTGCAAATATCCACGGCATCGCCGGGACTCGAACCCTTGTAGTACCGAGCGCCAGAGCGCTAGCCACTCGGCCGTCAGACCCCTATAGTAATAGGTACTTCAAGATATTATAATCTATGTTATCCCTGTTCCTTAATTGGTTAAATACATTCTAAATATATCTAGCACCGCTTATATATATGGTTAAAACAAAATAAACTACTTTTGGAGTAGTTTATTTTGTTTTAAACTATATATATAAGGAAAGGAAATAATCATAATAACAAAATGGTTATAAATAACAATAGTAAAACTATATAAATATAGTTTTATTAATAATCATATATATAAGGGGAAATTTAATGGTTAAAAAGTAATAGTTAAAAAAGTGGAACAAATTACTATCTGTTGTATAAAAAAAAAAAAATCTGTGACACAATTTTGGCTTTTCCTTTAGCTTTATTCTTTATAATGTTCACTTTTTTTTTCATGAAATCCAAAAATAAAAATTAAATTACTTTTAATCCGGAAAAGCATATAAGAATTACTTTTACAGAGACTCTGGATTCATTAATCGTAATTAAGTGAATAAATGACCCTATCACCACCTTCCTTCTTGTTGACTTCACTTGGCAGAAAGGTACCAATTAATAAGCCATTATCTATCAGGACTGCAATTCCTACATATTTAAAACACATAGAAGGTGTTTCAAAATAACGTCCAGACAGTGCGCATCATTAATTTCATAAACGATAGCGATTCATTATATCATTACGTGCATTAATTTTTCATCGAAGAAGAAACGATGCTAAAAAGGTTATCGAGGACAAGTTAAATACTAGTACGAGATACCAGTTTGAAGGCGTGAAGGATATTTATAGCATTGGATGGAATAGGTTAATTGAAAGATGCTGATAATAATAGGTTACACCAATTGTAAAGATAGGCTGCTTGAAAGGAACAGGAAGATTAAAAACTGTTGATATACATGTTGATTTATTGAAAACTGTTGGTCTTGTCGATGCTTTATGGTGAGTTGGAATATTTGATACAGATTTTCAAAAGATTCACCTTGAATATAATCTATATCAATGGTTCCAAACTTTCTGAGGAAAAGCTGAATGTTTGCCGAATTAATTTCATGTTTCTTTTTGTGATCATTTAAATTTTCTGTGTCTGTGACAGTGGGGTCTAGTTAGCGTTCGAGAGAGTGAATGTTCGATTCCCATTGACGACGAACGTTACAGTTATGGCTATGCAAAATGAGTACACTCGATGTAGATGTTGTTAGAACATATGATATTGACAATGGCATTGCATGGAGTAAGGATCCACCAAATCTACATCAAGTAATTCATTGAAATGTGTCTGTGCTTGTGCTGATGATGTCGATGCGTTATGTTGAGGTAAAAGAGACATTTAATAGAGATTTTTAAGGAATCATCATTTCATCTTGAATATAATATATATCAATGTTTCCAAAACATTATAAAGAAGCAGTAACCCGCTTCGTCCAATTAATTTCATGTTTTTTTTTTTTGTGATCATTAAAATTTTTATTTTTAATGTCACTCAAGTAAAACTGCACAATGCAAATGGCTATACATTTTCTATATGTCAATGTGGGGTAGCTAGCGTTCGAAAGAACGAATATTCGTTATCATTAGCGACAGGCGTTGCATTTACAGCTATGCAAAATGAGTACTATTTAGTCGTTAGAATATCTGGTATTGATATTAGGATTTCTTGGAGTAAGGATCTATCATGTCTATCATGCACACCAAGTGGTTTATTGAAAACTGTTGATGATGTCTATCACAGAATGCCGATGCTTTATGGTCAGTAAAGGAACATTTAAAAAGAGATTTTCAAAAATAGATCTTGAATATAATCTATATCAACGATTCCAGAACTTTATGAGGAAAAACCAAATGCTTGCTCAATTACTCTGTTTGTTTTTCTACTCAATCATTAATTTTTCTTATCTTTATAGGTAGAAAGTGGACAATACAGAATTGTTTCGATGGCTCAGTCACAACAAGCAATCTTCGACACAGACACGAAGGAAATTTAATGGATCAAGCAAATGCAAGGGCAAACATTCCTTTATTTGAGGCAGCCATCAAGCTCGAAGATGGACTGCCAACAACCTTCCGTTGGTTACGTGAACTCTTTTACTTTTATGCAGCCATTAAGCTCAGTGCACTGCCACGACCTTTTTCTCTTTGGTTGTGGCGATCCATCTTACAACACATAAGTGGGAGTACTGCAACAAAGAGAAGGTTTGAGCTGTTCGAGCTTGACAATATGTCAATAAGTGTAACCAAC